>OX465248.1:15331238-15492912 GCA_949987775.1 Aproaerema taeniolella
TGTAGCAACGACGTCTAATCTTTTTTGCAAGTAAACTTTATATATTGAATGTTTTGTGAAATGCCACCTTCGCAGTGAGGGCACAGCTTAGTCCCAGGCATGGTCGACAGCATAGGAATTAATTTATATCAGAAAATCCTTCAGGATTAATTACTAAACTTCAAGTCCATAAATGATAGTATTTTTTTGTTCTTCTGTACTGTTTCAAATAAAGATTAAATAAACTTAAAATGTAAGTTAACCTACCACTAAATTTATTATATTACACCGTGAGTGATGGTGACAATTTGATTCAATGTAATCAGGCGACAAATTGCGTAGTCTCTCTCTACCCGCACGCCCGCCGTTTCTCGCAAAGGGCTTTTTACTCTCGAATTGGACGAGATTTCATGCTATCCCCACCGTTGATTGGGATTGCAATAAATGAGTTAGCTGTACCTACGTAAAATTGATTATAATATTTTAATACAAATACTAAATTAAAATAAATAAATGTTCTTGCACAATTCACACAAAGCCATCTAAACCACAGCTATTTAACAAGGCTTGTACTATGGGCGCTAGATAACTGATATACTATTTATATTTTTTGTTGTAAACTTCGATCAACTATATAAAACTAGATACACAGTCCCATACAAAATGAAATTTAAAAGTGTCCTAACTACAATACGTACTTAGATAGTTGTATACCACTTCATGTATTATGAAAGAGTTCTAAAGTGTCAAACATTTTAATCTAATTTAAACCTTAACGTAATATTATAAGGTCGAAAATAAAATCTGTTTAATTTGTAAAATACCACTTTTGGTTTTGAACAAAGGATAACGTAAGACAATTTGATGACACTGGCTGTCACTTAGAACATGGGAGGAGTGGAGTTGCCTTTGTTAATTTTAAAAATATATTAGTTGGGTCGATTTCACATAAAAAAATCTTCGTCTAAACTATAACAAATTGAAAATGCTACGAAATGGTGTGGTTTTCTTTTTAACCCCTGATTGTGTTGTGTATGTATAGGAGCATCATAGCTCTTAAACGGATGATGTTAATGGTGCAGTTTATTTTATTCGAAAGCTTCTTCTTGCGCTGGATTTCAGATATGATTTATCAAAATTGGTTCAGCCGCTTACTTTTATGTTAGTTTTTAAGGTTTTTTATTATTAAAAAAATCACATTCATTTCAAATTAACCAACGATTAATATACATTACAATTGATAATCACAGCCGCCGCCATTCTTCTTAATTATTGCTTATAAACCTTATAAACCCTAATATTCTATGCTTATTTTTTTATGAAATATGAAATAACTTATAAAAAAAGAAAAGAACTGTGTCTTTCCCGATTACACATATATTATGTTTTGCTTATTTAAAACTTAGTATAATTTTTTGAACAGAAATGACCTATTGAGATTTAAGAGAGGAAATTAGCCATGAAACTAAATAGATATTTAAGTACAAGAAATAATATATGAAAAAAGCAACCAACTCAAAAAAAACATTTGTCTTCTTCGCTGTCATCATCTTTGTCCTGAAGATGAAACATATTTTTTTTATTTTATTCAATACAAGAAACTCCAAATCAAAAGTGATAAAAAGGTACATACTATTTGAGGTGCAGCTGTTTTGTGTAACCTTTTGACTCCTTTTGTAATGACATACGAGTCACTTTCTAAAAAATGCTTGGAGCAAACGACACTACTTTGCGACGGTTAAAAAAATCTTCACATCTTTGACGTGCGATCACGGATGTCCACTGTCCACATCGCACAGGATCTCTAGGAAAACTAAAAATCCAATAAAACTTTATGTTTGTAAACGTCACGCGAGTTAATTTTTTTATAAATTCAATTTTATATGATTAATGGTTTTGCCATAATACCTTTAATGTAAGTATAGAAAACAGAATTAATATATATACTCTTTACACTTAAATTTTATAACACAGATGAAAATGAAAAAAAAAACAATAGAAAAAAAAGCGTCTCTATTTGTTTTAGAACAGAGTCACTGCATAACCCGAACAAATGATGTTGAAATACAACGGTATGGATTTGTAAGTTCCGCTAGTGTCTATTCAATTTAAAGGGTTATACTCTCGCCGAATGTTATTAAATTAAACTAAAAAAATGATTTACAACCTTTTCTTGGCCAAATACCAAGATTATTTCAATTCACATATAATAATTACAAAACTACTTATTTAAAAAATGTCATTCCATATTCCTTTAATGTTTTGGAGGTGTGATTTTTACAATTTTTCACTGCGCACTGAGGCATGGTTACTTTCGGAACGAACGAATGCTACTAAACGAAAAGACAACCCAAAACGTCAAGTGGGTGATCATTTAGTGAGGGAACTTTTTTGTTGTGGATTGTGTATCTAGTTCTTTATAGTTGATCGAAGGTTGTAAATACATACATATCACTCCTCACAAATACTTTAAAACACGATTTTTATATAAAAATGTATTTGTGTTGGTTGGGAATCGAACCCTAAACCTTCAGATCAATAGGCAAGGTCATTATCGACTGAGCTATCAGGATATTTCCTGTAAAGGTGCAAAGTAGATTTAGACAAGCGATTTAGAGGTGCGAAGTAGTGTGAGATTTAGAGAAGAGTAGATATTTGGGCTCCAAATGTATTTCTAGGGCTCAAATCAGGCTAGCCAATATAGAGATAAATAAAAAAATATATATCTAATAGTCTATTCCACATATTAAATCGTTTCTGACTAATATGATGACAATGGACCTAATGGTTTAACATAACTTTTCGGAGGGATCAGTCAGTCGAAACGAAATCCAAACCACTAACATTATAGTTTGAGCTAAAATCCAAAACACAAATCCCGATTTCACATAACTCTACAAAGAAACCACAAAACGGTTGATTACCAAGACGGACCTCGTCTCTCAATAACAATAACACTTGTCATATTAAAATAAATGTAATACGCTTAGTGACCTAGTTCCGGGCCCTATTGGGCCAAGGGCGCTGTCCCTCTCAGGTAAATAACGAGGGGCTTACTACCCCCAGAGGTACGCATGATGTAAGAACCTTTATTCGATGCTCCTAGGAAAATAGTTTCAGTTATTATTAATACTGGTACCAAGCTTATATTGCATTTCTCGAGATACCTTTCTTGATCACAAATAAAATAATGTCGGTCTTACCTCTTTAGTACAGCTTTCGATAACTCCTGGGAGGTTTAACACAGAACAAATTGGTGGAATAAAGGGCCTTTGCCACACTTTTAATCCTATACGAGGATCTTCATCAGTGAATGAGAATCGAAACTGTCAGCCTGAAGCCGACTTTTAAATTAACGAAGTAAACCCGTTTTATATCGTTGAATTAAATACAGATAATCTAACAAAGATTCCGGTTGTCTCTAATGTACGTGCGCCTGCAAACCGCTCTCTTTGTCAGACTGTACCTATAGCTTTTTAGTAAATGGCTCTAGAGTATATCACTCAACCTACAGACTGACATCACTCTTATCAGGGCCCCGATTCTGTAACTTCAGTTGTGTGTCGATGGAATGTTCACCATTTTATCCGTTCAGGTGGCGAAATTGAGAACTATCCAAATTTCATACCTTAAATGACGGCTGCTTTGACTGGTGGCGCCACCGCCAACTGAATTTTCAGTTGCCAGGTAGTTTGCAACTTTACGTCCGGTTTGCGGCGGCGGCGGCGCTGCTGGTCAGGGTGGTTGTCAGCAAGTAAATGTAAATTAAATAGTTCTCAATTTCGCCACCTGCACAGATAAAATGGCCTCCATTCCATCGACACACAACTGAAGTTACAGATTTGCGGCCCTGGTTGATGGTACGGTTTTCTTAGTACCTATTCAACCAGATTTGCTGTTACCTGTACATTATTAGAGCAAAAAGCGTTAAAAGTAAAGTGTGGTTCTCTATAGACAAATGCTCAGTTCGAGTTTTTAAACTTAATGACCTAAAATCCCACAATAGGTCAGTTTATACACTGAGAGAAGAAAATGAGATACAATGTGGCCACAAATTCAGTCTTGAATTAATGCAATTTTTACTTGTTTTTTACTTAGAGTAAGAACTAAATAAATGCCCATATTATTTACCTACAATCAATCTTATTAGCAATAAGCAATCTTATTATTATTGTTTTTGATTATTATCTACTTCTTATACATAATTTCATTTTATATGTATACATATTATAAAAAAATATTTACAAGTAATGAGTATACATGGAACAAGGTACACACTCTAAATAGAAACCTAGGTATGCATAGTTTTTCAAAGAAAAGTAGGTTAAAGGCATGAAATATCTAACATACCTACGTTGTACAGGTTTTCCCAACATTTACGATCGCCTTCCTAACTTTTTAATGGCTTTTTTGTAAAAAGCAATGAAAACCTGTGTCAGAGCGTCGGAAAAAACGAACCGTAATTTAAAATTATCTAGAAAACATAAAAAAAACTTACATTGTAAAAGATAAAGATAATCTGAAGAACCCTTTTGTTTCGGCACGTCCTCATTGCAGGAGGTAGACTGTCAACAATAGTTTTTAATAGTTTTTTTTTTTTATATGGAAGGTCGGATTAGCAGTTAAGGGCGAACGAACAGGTACTAAGAATGGACTTTTGCAAATATTTGTGTGATTACTTGCACATACTTTTTGTAGTCTACACTCTACTCTATTCTTTTCTTTTCACCTCGAGATTTCGTGCAAGTATCGATAATATCGTGCGTAGTAGTTTCGATAGTAGTATTTTACAGAGGCCACCGCATCACGTTACCCCATTTTCATTGCAAAACCGCTCTTATCACAACGGCGACACAGAGTGCACGCGTGTGTTAACCTGGGCCCCGGTTCTGTAACTACAGTTGTGTGTCGATGGAATGGAGGCCATTTTATCTGTTCAGGTGGTGAAATTGAGAACTACTCAATTTTCATATACTTTCTGACAACCACCCCGACCAGCAGCGCCATCGCCAATCGAACGTAAAGTTGCAAATTACCTAGCAACTGAGTATTCAGCGCTAGCGCCACCAGTCAAAGCAGCCGTCATTAGATGTATGAAATTTGGATAGTTCTCAATTTCGCCACCTGAACAGATAAAATGGCGACCATTCCATCGACACACAACTGAAGTTACAGAATCGGGGCCCTGATGTGCGGCCATCAGTACTACTTACTTACTTATCAGTTGGAGATCATCTTCTTAAATCTATACTGCATTTAATTTACCACTATGCCTCAGTCCAATCCCTTGTAGCCAGGAAATTTTACTTGGAAAAAAGGAGGATTTTAAAAATTTCCATGATAATTAAGTCACAGATATCCTCTAGTTGTCAATATTATCTTTAAAATATACAATTAATATATTCTGCTCTAATTTTGTTGAATATAACTTTCATATCTATGATTTTCAAACCCACTGTAATATTCCGATACCTAGGTACTACAATTGATCCCCAGTTCAAAAGCCAGGAGTCATCGATCAGCGGGGCGAAACCCTGAAAGCCGATAGGGAAGCCCCACTAGGGTCGGATACGAACTCGATAGGATACGGAACCACCTGTTCCATTGACACGCGGCGGGATCAATGTCATTCCATGAATGAACCCAAAAATACCGGACGTTGAGTCAGTTTTAATGTTAAGAATTGGATATAATATGCGACAATATGTGTAATATAATATGTGTGTGTGATAAAGTGTGTGCATGTAATATGTGAATGTGTGATAATGCTAAATGAAAAGAACCTATGAAATGACGGTTTATTAAGTAAAATTTTGACAATTAATCTAATGGTTTTTTAGAAGAGTTTAAGGTCTTTTCTATAAATGATGCCAATAAAACCGTTATCGGCACCTTATGCCTTATTCTAAACAAAATGGAGGTGACATTTAGAAACAAACAAAACTCCAACATAACGACAATATTACTTTAATAAAGTAATCAAGGTCTACCTTGAGCACCTTTTAATCATTTTAAAATAATTCTTGCCAGTACAGTCAATAAAAAAAATTACTTTACACGATTAATAAATATTATTCGCACTATCGAATGAATATATGTTACACCTTATACACACGCACACACACTCGCACATAAATTGTATCTTGAAGTAGAGCGGGGCAGACATTTCCATGCCTGAAAAGGGGCCCGTTAAAAGACAATTGAAAGATAATTTTTTACAGTGAACTGTAGTGTGGTTTTTTAAGTGTAATTTTAGGTAATCTTTCTTTATGACAAAACAATATTAAAAAACAAAAAATGTTTCTAGAATATATACATTTCTCAATAAGTCATTCTTTCTTTTGTAGTGTTTTCTTTATGTTCCAGAATTTCCGTAGCGTACCTAGAAAGTGGTATAATAGTGTAGCGGTGTTGAGAGCGACCTCCACAGATAACCCCGAGATACCGGCCACGGAGACAGATGCTCAGTGTTGCTAGCTCAAAGAGTGCCTAAGTTTATAAATGAAAAAAAGAAAATAAATACGTGGAATCCTATCTCCCAGTTATTATAATGCCGTTTTAGCTCAAGAGGATTTAAAGATCATTATTTTCAGGGACTATGCTTTAAAATAATTACGTTTACGTTCTATTCTAACAGACATTTATTTAAATACAAAGCTATTTCATTTGAGAAACTTATTTTGTACTTAAATACATTACAAGAAATATATGACACAAAACAATATCCAATGGCAAATTCATCACTGCGAATGATCTCATCCGGCTAACCCAGCACAGGGTACCTACCACGATCGTTTAAAAGCATTTCTGTTTAGGATCCAACTTTGAACTGCTTCGCAATTGGAATGTTTTTAAAAAATGGTACCATGATGGCGCTGCTTTTGAACTGCTCGGTTGTCTATGGTCCATTTTAAATGTCTACATAAATTGTCGCTGGTCTGCCTTTGAATCGCAACAACGCCAAAATTGAATCGCTTATAAGCCATCATGGTACGAATAAGCGTTGCAGACTTGTTTAGGTCCTAAATTGGATCACGCTAAGCGATCATGGTAAGTACAGAGATTTTCAATGTGTTTTTGTAGATTAGCATTCCGCCTATAACTTCGTCTATAAAAAATTCGCATAATTTGACGACGTGATTTTTTTTAAAGATTAGCATTCCGCCATTTCTCTGTAATAGCGTCAAGGAACGACGAACAAATCAACAAACGCACTTTAGGTCTCTATGTATATGGTCTAGATCTAGTAGGTTTAAAAGAGGCAGTTAAAATTTACTATAACTAATTTTGCTGTTAAATTTAATATGGGTTCCTTGGGGAAAGTTGTTTGGTTACATAGGAAAGTCATCCCCTAAAATTTCCCGCTAACTAAGTCATATAAGCTCTAAGTTGTATTTTCTTGATCGTTCACGATTGTAATAATCTAACATTGTTTCTTTTAGTAAAAGCTTCCTGGCAACTCACCAGATGTCCAAAGGCGAAAGAGGGGGAAACAAGTCAGGGGGAGAAGGGGGGAATAATTAGCGCGAGTGCTTTATCTTCCTTAATTAATTCTGCACTGGACCGGTCAGATCTGTTGGAAATATCTCCTAATGCCGACCTTTAATTAATTCGCTCAACAAAATCTCAAACCACAATGTTGACTTTTAACTCTTAAAGCGGACTTTTGAGACGTTCATACACTTTTTATAATTATATTATGTTAAAGGTGTGCTTAAAAAAAATTAAAAGTACGCGAACAACAGTCAGTTCACATACTTAGTATAATTGCTATCCACAATCACGTGCCAAACATGTATGTAATTCACTTGCTAGGGTAAATATAATATTTGTGTAAAAATTATGTTTGGTGTTGGATTTGTGTATGTCTTTGTCTGTATCCCAAGGGGCATGCGACGCAAGGGAAAACCTTTGTGTGAGTAGCTTTTCTTTATTTTATTAATGCAAGGTAGGAGAATAGTGATACAACATTTAAACCCGAGGTTTAACTCCTCTTGGCGTAAAAGGGCCCATTTTTCTCTATTTCTCAAAAACTCTTTTCAGATTTTTTTTATTATTCTATAGCTTTATGATTCCACTTAACAATGTTATGATAGCCATTGAACAAATAAATCGTTTGAAATAAGAACAGGGGTTGTTTAGTATGCGTAAACGCATTGCGATTAAAAAATAAGTACCGCCTATGAATACCAAAGCTCCCCCCGGAAGCGCTCAAAACAGCAATTAGGCTCAACTTCCGGTGTAATCTGGCTTTTATTCATAGCGTTATTTATTCGTTCAATAAGTTAATAGGCCATTAGTATATAAACGTAGTTGTTCAATGTGCCGCCGCCGTGCATACAAAAGTGAAGTCAAGTATAGTCGTAAGCACAGTTTAATGGTTCCGTACCCTATTGATCAAAGAAACCATGCATAATTTTAGGGATTTCTTATCGACACGGTTATTCTAGGCTGTTTTTTATTCATTCGACGTCGTTTAGCTATTATTTATCCGTTTCAGTCGGAAAAACAAAAAAAATGAGGCATATATAGTTTATTAGGCTATTTACATATTTGTGCAAAGGTAAAGTTAAGGTAGCAAGTC
Organism: Aproaerema taeniolella; assembly: GCA_949987775.1. Classification (NCBI taxonomy): domain Eukaryota; kingdom Metazoa; phylum Arthropoda; class Insecta; order Lepidoptera; family Gelechiidae; genus Aproaerema; species Aproaerema taeniolella. The sequence goes on from OX465248.1 coordinate 15,339,802, forward strand.
ACAAGATATTGAAGCAAGATCTGTTAAGCAAATAACGAACAAGGTCTTTCAAAACTTATCCATAAATACTTTGTTTGAACTGTAAATTAACATTGAATAATATATTTTTTTCTTCAAGTTAGGCCAAAAATGAAATAAAATTACTTTTACATATAAAATTAAATTCCGTAAGTAATAGCTTCGGGAAAAATAAAAGAAAATTTACACACATTTAAAAAAATTGAGATTGCGAAGGCCATATGGTGGGTTTTGGGTCGCTGCACCAAATTAATATACAAATCGTAATCAAGAACTGTTCATCAAAACCCGGCTTTTCTAAACAAAAGTAATATACACAAAGAGCCCCTAATAGTAGTTAAACCAAAACAAACTCGTCCCTAGCAAGTAGCGGCCGCTTGTCAAACATAAGCCTTTGGATATTAACACGCTAGTTTAAAGGCTTTACCCAGCTAATGGAGCTAAATTATGCATCACGTTACTATGATTACTAGAGGCCAGATATACTTGAAAAGTTAGTATTACATTTGTTAGATAATATCGTTATTAAACTGCTCTATTGAGAAATTTCCCACGTATGACTCAAATGATTTTGTACCTACGAGTATGAGAAAAGCGTTTTTAAATTCTCTTAATAATGTTTTAAAAAGAACGTCAGATTCTCAAGAAAATATTATGCTACTTGTATGAATTTTCGTAAATGTACTGTATGCACACCTTGAAAGCGTTTATCTTATTGGAACTATCTGTAAAACGTTATAATATCCTAGGTACACATCTAAATACGCCTTACTATGTAGGTATTTATCATTATACCATGATTGAACCTTTGAAGCATAACAGCATAATAATTAATCTGTAATTTCAGTAACACAACAACATCGAAAACAAATTACTGAACAGTAATTAATTACAGCAAATTCTATTAACTTGTAGTACTTTGTATCCAATTATGTTTAAATTAACTAAATATGTAATCAAATATTTTACGTCTCAGTGGAATAACCCGAAAGTATCTAACAACTACAATTTAAATTATGTTAATAAAAATATTATAAATATTTCGAAATTACGAAATCATAATATCGGCTAAATGAATATACATGAATAAAAATGTTCTGCCTTTCTGCCAAATGTAATTAAAAGTTGTAAAATTAATAAGCAATTCATATTTAATAAAGATGAAACGGAAATTTTTAAGTTTAATTTGAGAAATCCTCGTCATAGACAGGCAGGGCAAGGGCGGTTTGGTCGTGTGGTAGTGACGTTGCGCCTTGATCTGCGGGTCCTGGGTTCATGGATGTCCAAGGGACCCACGACACAAGGGAAAACCTTAGTGTGGGCCTTTGAGTGTGTAGCATTTATTTATTATAACTATTATGATATAGTTAATCATAAAACTCTATATATACTCTGTTCTTTGAACAGGTACATGGATCCGTCGGCACTCCGTTGATGAATTGTTGGCGTTGATGAATTCGACCTCATGATGTAGGAATCGCAGGATAGATAACATCCTACGGAACTACTCCGCAGACGTATTTCCTCCACGACTCCTCTTTTAGGTTTGGAAATATTCGTATATTTTAATTTTTTTTGTTTAATAAAAGACCAAATAAAAAAGTGGATTGTAACGATTTTGTTATTTATTTTCATTTTTTGTAAATACAATGCTTCTTCTACATATAAGTTGCATTTTTTATGTTATGCCATAATTCACACGCCGTATATATTCTTTTTCAACTGTGGGTTAAAGAGTTTCTATCAAAATACATTTTGTTTTTACAATACGATGAGCTTTTCATTTATCTAGTTATGTAATAATTTGAGTTTAGATTATAAACCAGACCACGCTAGGCCAATGCGGGCCTTAATCCCCCATGTGGGACTAAACTTTTAGTTGGTAATCATAGATGTAATATTAAGAAGGTAATAATGTACTAACCGTCAGTAAACCTAATCAATAAAATAAAAAATAAATAAATAAACTGCTTTGAAAGAAAGCCCGTACCCTTTAATGAGGACGCATGTAATCTGACAACGATGGCTGATTAAGAGTTGCAAATATAGCGATTGCATTTACTTTAGGTAACGAAAGATGATGCTGTCTAAACATACTTGTCCCGAATGAACGTCAATACAGCCAGTGACATAACCTGCCGCAGTGGACCAATTACTGCCGTACCAGTCTCTTTGGCAGCGGTTCGTGTTCCGGAAAGATAGACAAAAGGTGGCATGTTGATAATAACTTTGCAAGTTTTGTCAAAACGTATAAACAGCACGGCCTACCTGAGCAGGTAGGACGGTGGGCACAATGGCATTCCGGGCATCCGAAATGAATCAAAATTCGGCGCAGGCGTAGCCCCGAGCGCCGGTGACTAACGGATACACCTGAGATGAATCAGTTAAGTCCCTGCTCCATTGCTCGTTTTCTTAACACCCAACTCAACCAACAATGGAAAGTCGAGCAATGCTTCGTAAACTAAGAAAACTATCGAGATTGGTCTAAAAACGAATTACAATTCAAAAACCCGATAAATTACAACAAATGGCTGCTCTACTGTTGTTATTAGGGGATGATTTCATTACGATATGCTCACGCGCAGGTGCACAGCCATTTCTAATGTCGCTAACCGTTAACTGTCAAACCTATGATTAGTGTGGGCCCTTAATTGGACAAAAAGGAAGGAGAGGAAGATAACACGCCGTTTAACGTATAACTTACGTGGTTTGAAGTAAATTAATTAGGCGAGGGGAAGGGGAATTAACAAGTGTATCTGTAAATGGTATTTACGGACAGGTCGGACGTGTTTATTGGAGTGTTGCGGGCGCGGGCGCGGGCGATGCGAGCGAGTGCCTGGAGGACTGGTTCCATTATTTGTACGGCGGCGGCGGTGGCGGCGACCTCCCGCGCCGAAGGGAACAATGAAAGTGAGAGAGGAGAGGAATGCTCGCGGGGTGCGGGGGGACGATCCCGGTTCCCAGGCCAGGAATGCCAGCACGAGCAACAAAGCCTGCGCGCCGCCATTCAGCCCCGCTCCCTCCTCCGCCCAATAAACCCTGACATGTAATTTTTCGTGACATTCCCCTAAGTAGCATTTACGATTGCGTGAATCGGAATACCCATCGATATTCAAAAAACGTCGCACGCTCGCATTATCGACATGAAAGGACTTTTGAGCTTGATTTATTAAGTTGCTAAAGGAATTTTCTCAAAGTGATACCTATCGTTGGGGTCATAGCGAGTAGGTAATGTAGTGCAAAAATAATGTATGCAGTGTGTGTGTATGAAGTGTTATTGTTCCATTCATGCCGGTGTAGCGGCCGAGGCTCAAGGTTCCCGGTGTCGTGTGGCACCGGACAGCTGACTTCACGTATACCTATAGCTTTCTTACAAACTATATTCGTATTATTAAACTTTACTTTTAAGAGGACATCAAACAACACTTTGGATATCATCTTATTTTTATTTTAACTTAAGTTAAATTTTAACGGAATCTATATATCAGGCTCTTTACTATATATTTAACAATGTACAATGTAAAACTTCCGAATTCCTCAAATATTTTGCATCCTAATTAACCGTAAACATTAAAACATAAATGAATTTGTTACCTGGAATGATTTTTCTAAAACAGAACTTCTTCTTATAAGTAAGTATATACTTTGTTGATACTTTTTATGTTCATGTTGCGAGCTCATTAATCAATGGGCTAATTCATGGGTACAAATTGTAAAGCACCTGAAAATTTGCAATAAGGACATTTCTCTCGCATCTGTGAAATTCATCAAACAATGGCCTCAAATCTTTCTTATCGCGAATGAATGCTTGTAAAAAGAAACATTCAAAAGACTTCATCTTGTAATTATAGCTACGGATTTTTTAAATCTCATTGAAATTGCACGCTATTGGGAGATTTTAAAATTTAAAAAAGTATTATGGTTTATACATAATTTTTTTATGAAATTACTCAAAAGCTGCTTTGTTTACTCGTTTCAGCTTTCATTTTGTTTATATATTTTTGGCACAAAGTAACTAATGAATAAATGATGTTGATTGTTACATTTTTATGCAGTCGCGCAAATAATCCTCAATTACAGAAAGTATAAAATGTATGAACTGTAGAGTTTATTCATGAACATTATGATATAATTGTGGAATATTTTAATCAGTGTGATTATGATTAGGTATACAACAGAGATATTAATTGCACATTTGATCTCTTGACCTCATTATATTCATCTTAATGTATGCAACTACATGTCCGAACATATATGCAATTACAAAGTAGCTATCTCAACATAAACAAATCTGAATAACCGTGACACAAATGATACTATTTTTGCTTGTGTGTGTGTGTGTGTGTCTGAAGGAATCACAATACAAAAGATTATGTGGAGAGTGTGAAGACAGAAAATGTTTTTTTTCAGAGACACTATTCTTCTTCACATTAACCGTGTAACGTTAGTCCTGGAAATCAATCGTCTACATGTGGTATTCACGCTTTTTGCGAGACGACCTTTTGCCCTCGGGCTATGAAGTACTCAGGTATAGCGTCAAAACCAGATAATCTTAGTACTTATACGTTCAAAATCGGATATTCTTAGGATACTTTATCACTTGCCAACACTTTTATATGACTTCATTGGTTTCTTTATTACATAGACTAACTCACGATTTATTTATTCTCAATAATTGTTTGAAAATAACAGTGTGCTTGCTTGCTCTTATCTTAAGTCATGGTAACATAGTAACGAATCAATGGGTAGGGGTGCACTTAGGGGGGATAGTTTTGAGACTTTATTATTCGTGGATTTTGTCTCTACATGGCACAGGAGATGTTTTTCAATACAAAATACCATGTGTCTGTGAAAATAGAAAGGTTGGGGATAGTCGTTAAGGTTCATAACTACTGGGAAGAGCTTTGTAAATCGCTCTTATTAACTCCCGAAAACTGTACCTTTTGCCAGACACATATGTATGATGTATGTAAGGTCACACCGAGCAGCTGACTGCGTCGTGTTGTCACGCGACACCTTCTCACCTACAGACCTGCGACTCCCACTGCTAGCCACAGACTAAACATAATTTAACCTGATCAATTTATACAATACACAGTAGGTAAGCCATTTGTTTTGTATAGAACAGTCGAACATATTTCTGAAAAATATTGGCCTTTGGGTACTTAAAGCTTTTTACCCGTTTCTCCGGGAAACTTTTAAAAGTCTGTTTTACCTTTTTATACAAATACTGACCATATTTTATTAATGATACGAAGTAAAATATAACACTTCGATCGACTTTGGTTACCTTATTTTACTTCGCTAATAATCGTATACGTTTAATTTTAACTCAGCTGTTAAGTCTTAATACCTACTAGCATCCCGCCCGGGACCTCATCCCCGTGGGAATTTCGGAAATTAATAATACATATAAATCTTTCTCTTGAATCTATCCACCCATTAGTGTAAACCGTATGAAAATCCGTTCTGTAGTTTTTAAATTTATCACGTTCAGACAGACAGAAAAATAGACACAACGTAGGAATTTGTCAGTTTATGTTAATTTAAAAATATGAATTTTAGAGAAAAGCCTGAAATGAAAAAACGATGGAACAAAACTATTTCCGGTACTGTGGATCCCAATCTTACTAAAATTACTACGTGTTATTTATAACTACTACTTTTAAATGAAATAAAAAGTGTAGAGTTACGATTATGACTATTCAGCTTTTCAGTGAAATTCGAACCGGAGCTGACACGATGGAAGAAATATGTTCAAAATACGCGTAAATAACGTGAAGCTAAACATTCTTAAACGTTTATGTAAAAAGCGAATTTAACATCCGCTTTAAAAGAACTCTACATAATTTCTGATATAGCTTAACTAACTCGTTCTCTGCAGAAAGAAATTCAAGTTTTTATGAAAGAAGAGGTTATTTTCAGTGTTATTATAATTTCCTCCACACTATTAACCTCTCAACCTGCCGGTCTGTTTACACTAGTCCGCACCTGGCTCATCGCTGTCATCAGCTGATGCGTTGTGCCTCGTGAAGAACTCTTCGGAAGCTGCGCACGAAGCAGACGCTCCGGCGACCATCCCGGCACAAGCCACAGTCAAAACCAACACTCCAAAACACTTCATTTTCACAGACACTATTAAATACCCAATTTATATATTTTTTTTAATTCGTCACTCGCGAACGCGTTGACGAGATGGTGCGAGCGAGCGACGCGCGTGCACCCGCATCGGTGCTTCTACCCGGACTGCCGACCCGTCTCGTCTCGACTCGCCACTCGCACTCGCCAGCCCAGCGAGCGATCGCCACCGAGCACCAAACGTGGTCCAACTCCAACCGCGCCGGCACCGCCACCGCACACATTTAATTTAGGAACAAAAATAAAATGACAAGACAGTGAGATTTTTTGAAATCGGAATGCTGATATAGCGATTGTATTCGCGGGTGCGCGACGGATGCAGTGACGTCACCCCGCGCAAAAACTTCCACTTGGGGAATGAACTTTTGAATAGACGTTTCAGTGTTCAGTCAACTCTTCTCAGTGGAAAATTATCATGAATCGATTGATTTGTATTCGATACGTTTTTGTGCGTCTGCAGAGGAGTGTTAAAAAACTTGTAGAGCAACTTTTCGATTAGTTTTAGTAGTTTATTTGGAGCAATTTGCCAGTCGAAACAAAGTTGCTCGTTTTAATAAAGATGGATTATATGGAATGAGACATATTAGTTGCAGCGTGTGTGGTGTGACAGCTGCAGAGGCTCCAGCTGTGTCTGGCTGTGTGATAGCAGTGCCGCAGGGCTGCGCGCGCACTGTATCGAGCGCTCGCCGCCACTGGCTGGTACTGCAAGTACACACCATGTCTCAGACACGGCCTTTCTGTTGCCTTTTTAAAAGCACTACGAAAAAAAAAGCACTACGAATTTCGAACAGTCTCTTTTAAATATTTGAAAAGTGAATAAACTATCTAGCCAGCTTTATTTGCCGAGAGAGGAAGTCTACTTGTATACAGGTGTACGCAGTTAAAGTTTATATTCTTTGTAAGTAGTATAGGGCATAACAATAGTCGTAAAAATAAGTAAGAACTTGCCGCCGCCTCCGCCTGGGCAAGCGCTGGCGGAAATGAAAATTTTACTAAAGCAATAAAAGGTACGAAGCTACCAAGTTAATTTCCCGTTAAAAACATTATATTAAAATTATTATACAAGAGAGCACTGTTAATTTGCTAAAGTTTTCTCTTCGAAACTTTTGCTTGGTCCTTTTAGAAGTTAATTCAATTTAAAAAGTAACTTTTAAATTGAATTAAGCCTATTTTTTAAATTAATAACGTGTAGAGCGGTTTTTCAAAAGTCTTTATTAATGTTTTTTCTCTATATCTTCAAGCAAAACACAAAATAGTTAACTAATACAAAATTCGGCCTCATGTAATGTTAAATTTAAAAATAAAGCGGTCCTCTAGCATAGCGCTAGCCTTCACATAAAAAACCTCATCGAACGAGCTATCAATACAAGCTTTTACTCAAGCTAATCGTTTCCAAACCTTTCGATCGTCTAAAAAACGTACGCGGCTGAGTTTTTTATGAACAAAGCGTTTCGATGACCCATTCTGATGATGAATGCCGTGGAAATGCCATATTTCTAATTTATCACTGTTCGGAGCAGGTAGAGCTCATTGAGGCTCTTTACCGACACTGCGCTAGGATGCTGTGAAACTCACAAGCGACTGCGTTGTCACAAATGACTGCGTTGTTTCGGGTACAAGTGACTGCTTTGTCTCATGCGACTGCGATGTCACAAGCGACTGCGTTGTCACAAGTGACTGCGTTTTTGCAGCAATGTTTGTAGATTTTCATCTGAGCGAGTTGCCTAATTACTGTGAATAATATTAATAATAAACAGTTTATTTCTCCAAAAATCATAACAAGAGATGAAATTTTTTTAAATGGATAAAGAAGTTTAGATTTGCGGGTATTGGGTTTATACACCAATAAAGTTAAAATGCTGCAGCCTATAATTACCTTGTGTGGTACAAGAAGTGTAAATCGAACGCCCGCCGCTTAACACTTAACCCCTAATTTATATGTGGTCCAGTAGACACCCGGCTATGAATGTTAGTGGCAATAAAAGGGACGTCTCATTTATTATTGACAAATATTTCGCGCCAAAAAACATGAATACGTCTAACGGAAGGCGCCACCATTATGCTCAGTTTGAAAATTTTCATCGCACAATACACTGCGTACTTTGGCGGTAGAAAGGGAATTTTTTGGAAATAAAACTCATAAAGGACAGGAAATCGTGGCTGTTTATCAAAGCAAAGGTAAATGGAAAGACGCGTTTGCGTCGGCTTTCCTATTGCCTGTAAATTGTTTAATGTATCAAATTGTGAGTGGCTAGTGTGTTTTTTATCATTTAACTTCTACTTTTTCTTACGGCAATGATATTGATCTCCCATACAAAATGCACTATATGCTGATGAAGTTTGTATTATGAGAACTCAATTTTTTTTTCGTATTTTGACCTATGTTCCTTGGGAAAGTTGTTCAGTTTCATGGACTGATTAACCACCCGAGAGGTTGAAGGAGATTCACCTAAAGCCCTGTATACATATAATGTTATAAATGCGAAAGTAACTCTGTCTGTCCGTTTGTCCATCTTTCACGCCTAAACTATTGAGTGTATGGCGTTTTATTTATTTATTTAAATACTATTTCATTTCATTCATGTAACCTGCACGTTACTAATATCTCTAGGAGAATAGAATCTTTTCTCCAAGAATAATCATATTTTTGTATGCCTATTCATGTATGTCATATAACTTATAAATATTCTGTAACGGATTTAGTAGGTATGTTTATGAATTGTAAAAATAACCGCAAAATTCTTAAAACTGTTTATTTAATTTAGTTATTTATTGAGGTAAGTTACTAATTTTTTTAAATGAATTTATATTTTGCTATGTAACCACAAGCAAAAACATAACATTTAATAGCTCAGGCATTAATATCTCCTTTCAAGCCAAACATTTTAACATTCATTGACATAAATACAGTCATAATACCCTCTACAATTGCAAACAAAGAGTGGAATTGTCTGTGTAAGCACACCCGTGCGCGTTGATGTCTTTTGTATGCATGCGCCGACGCAGCGAACATTGCACGGAGATGCGACAACTTAAAGCTGAAAGTTAGAGCCTTCGTCAATTACATATTGATTTTCATCCCATTATCTTTTCACAATCTAAGAAAATGTCACCGTAACATTGTCAAACCCGTAATATTGTAATTTGACTTAGTAAGATTATAAACTCTCGGTACTTTGTAAACTCCCCCTTTTTCCACATTGACGGACTTTTTTATAATATTAATGCAACCTAACCTTTTCTTTACTTGGGGAAATGCCCACGTATACCCCCCCGCGGCAGGGGCGGTGGGAGGGTTATGTCGGACTTAAACCGACTGAAACCCCAAGGTGTTCCTTCTCCCGCCTTGGGTGAGGCCAGGTATCGCGTTAGCATTCGTCCGTGACCCCACCGGGCGATGGACCGCTAAAAGGAAGCGGTCCCCACCTCGCGGAAGGCCATACCTGACCCCCGCATTTACCGCCTCTTTTGAAGGCGTGCACAGAACACATTGCACGCCCCCTGTGACTGCTACCAGGCCTCTTTTTAGGATGCATGAAAGGAGCCGCATTCATAGCCCCTCTCGTGCATCTAGCCCCTTTGCAGAGGATGGGGAAGCCCGCGGTAAGCTTCCCCCTCCTGCCATTCCACAGGGGGAGACACTTGTTGGAGATGTCTCACCGTCAACCATGGAGTAAGCTCCGGTCAACAGCTCTCCCCCCTCACGCGTGCCAATTACGCTTGGCACGCACGCCACCCTCACCGAGCAGCACTCTCGTGCCGCTCGCCTCCGTTCGCTCGTCCACGACACTTTCTGCACATCGGAGAGATGTGTGGAGAGCCCTCTGCGCGAGACGGTCTAACTAAAACGGTCTCGTTCCGCGCCAGTGTCAGGTAATTCGCCATCGGACAACAAGAATTCCGAAGAAAAGTTGTTGTCCGATGCCCAGGGTGCACCTTCCCAGACCCATTGCCCTTCCCCCCGAACGGATTCAAGAGGATTGACAATGGGCTGGGCGCTCTTGGAGGTTACCATCGAGGCCCTGGGCCTCGATTCTGTAACTCCAGTTGGATGTCGATAGGGTTTCAGTTGAGTTTCGATAGGGTGAAAGTTGTGTCTCAGAAGTGTGTCAGTGGAGTGTAAGCTGAATGAACACCTTAATGACTTCCAAATGGAAAACTTATCGTTCAAAATCCATTGTCTATGTCCATCGATCGTTTCTCAATGATTTCTCAATGAAACACTGACTTGGTATAAGTTGTATGATAGGTCATTGCCATATAAGTATTATTCCATTTCATAAACATAGAAATAAGTTGAAGTCATGTTAATGCACCACTGACATAAAGATGTCTATGATATGCACAGTTATTTTTTCTATGTCTATGACTACTTTACAACAAGTCTTTCGAAACTTCACTGACCTCTATACATGTATATACTTTGTATAGAAATACAGGTCATTGAGGACTTTTGGTTTAGAAAGTGGTATTCAACTTATTTCTTATTTCTGGATGTACCCAGAATAAAACTCTGAAATGTTAATGGATACGAGAAAAGAGGACATTTTAAAATCTCTAAGGAACACCATTGATGAAAAATTGCTTGCTTGCTTGGTCTTTAGATCAATTCTTGTTTTTGTATATTAAATGAAATTAAACTTAGGTTAGGTTAGGTTCTCACGGGCTGAAAAGAAGCACGATTGGTGTTCTTGAGGAAATAGGGCAGGTCTGCAGATTCTCTTTCTGCATACCGACCCATTTGCCTGCTGGACGAGGCCGGAAAACTATTCGAAAGAATTATTTCCTCTGGTTCAGCACGCACTTGTGGAGCGTCGGCCCCGACCTGTCGAATGACCAGTTCGGTTTCCGACAGTCACGCTCGACGTTGACGCGATTGCGGCAAGTCTTCATATCAACAACGCCTTTAACTCGTTACCATGGAGGACGATAAGGGAGGTACTGGTTTACCATCAGGTACCTTCCTACCTGTAGCGCCTGGTTGAAAGTTACTTGCAGGACAAGTGCATAAAGTTTAATGGTCGAGATGGAGTTCTTCATCAGAGGAAGATGACGTGTGGGGTACCGTAGCATAAACGTGCTACTGTGGAACTTCGAATATTTTAAAATTACATGATTTATTTCTTCAGTTATCGTATTTTCCGCGGACTACAATGCCTATTAGCAAATTACCACGAACCAAAACGTCACTAATTATTTTGATGCCGTTTTGGTTTGTAAGTAATTTTAGTTTTTGTAAAAAAAAAATTAACCACTACTAGTAATTTTCGAAAAGGAGTATATTTTTTCAAAGAACAAACATTAAATAAAAACTAGTCAAGTGCAAGTCGGACTCGCGCACGAAGGGTTCCGTACTATTACTTATAAAACTGGCCAAGTGCGAGTCGGACTCTATAAACACCATTATCTCTATAAAAGTGGCAAAAAAAATCACGTTTGTTGTATGGGAGCCCCCTTATATATTTAATTTATTCTAGTTTTTAGTAATTGTTGTTATAGCAGCAACCAAAATACATCATCTGTAAAAACTTCAACAGTCTAACTATCACGGTTCATGAGATACAGCCTCAGACAGACTTTCTATAAAATGAGCAAAAAATCACGTTTTTTGTATGGGAGCCCCCTTAAATGTTTATTTTATTCTGGTTTTTAGTATTAAATACTAAAAACAACAAATTTTGTTGTTATAGGGCCAATGAAAAAACATCATCTGCGAAAATTTCAACTGACTAACTATCACGGTTCACGAGATACAGCCTGGTGACAGACGAACGGACGGACGGACGGACGGACAGCGGAGGCTTAGTAATAGGGTCCCGTTTTTTCCCTTTGGGTACGGAACTCTAAAAAACTTAGTCGTATTGAGAACCTCCTCCTTTTTTTAAAGTCGGTTGAAAAGTGGTACTTATGGGATGGTAAAAGCCGAAACATCTCTGACTCTATTTTGGAATTTTATGTTTTAGAAAATTTTATTTCCTAGAGTTTCTACAGAAGTATGTCTATGTCTAAGTAAGAACGAAGTTACAAGTACTTGCTGAACAGTAAGATTGCATTAAGGTTGTATAATGTTACCATAATGTTACTAGCAATTGACGGCTGGTTTGGTCGAGTGGTAGTGACACTGCCTCTTGATCGACGGGTCCTGGGTTCGAATCCCAGTTGGGGCAAATATTTGTGTTAAAAGCAGATGTTTATTGTCGGGTCGTGGGTGTTTGTGTCTGTCTTTATAAGGGGTTCCGAGGGACCCACGACACAAGAGAAAACCTTAATGTGGGCCTTTGAGTGTATGGCGTTTTATTTATTTATAATTTATGAAACCAAGATTATGAAATCAGGTATTGTCTAGAATTCCCAGGGATTGTTTGTATAAAAGCTCTGGAATAGTCAAATAGAGTATGGAATGAGATTATATAGTAAGTATACACTACACATACACAGTGTTTTAGGTATCGTATACAGTCCCGAAACAGCAACCAGCAATGAATGCAGGTTTCCATTGATTGTAAATATAAGGGCAGATAACATTCAGAATACCTAACTACTGGCAGGGGGGTGTCACTCCGCAGTTTAGGCATGTTCGCGCGGCGGGCATACTGAGTATGCCAGCGAGCGCGGGTTACTACTCGCCGCGCGCGCGTGAGCCGCGTTGGTCGCGTGTTGAACAAAATAATGTGTACCTACTTATTAACAATATTAAAACCAGACAGAAACATGTTTTGCCATCACAATAGTCTGTAGGTGTCTGTAGTTAGTAGGTATGTAGGCTAGGTATCAAATAACATGGTTGGTTATGTTAACTGGTGTTTTTACTTACTACACAACATAACTAAAGTTACTCCTGATTTTATAAGTATTGTGATCTTACTTAATTAATGTCAATAATAATTTTACCTCTAAATCGGCGGCAAGTGTTAACCCTGAGCTCTCGTCGCGAACGCGGCATCGAGTCGGCGGTGCGCAATAGAATAAGAACGCTAGCGGCCGACTATAAGTTTCAATTTCTCTTGCAAGCCTGTGCCGCTTGCACAAATTAGTAGGCCTAAAATTAGTAGGCAAATTTTTATGCCTAAAGTTGACTTTTATTAGGGAGTGAGACTTCTGTACGTTAGTACTATTTTAGTACTATTACTTATTCTGTGCTACTGGGTGAAAGGAACAGAAAAACCAATAATCCTTATGCTTTGTATGTTTGGAATTTATTAGATTAGGAATCATTATTAAATTACTACTGCAAAACTATGCTCAATCGTACTTTTTGTAGATATTCCGATAATTATTTCATTTTCATGAAAAAAATTAACTTTTTGAATGGCCTCTCCTTGCCTGATGTGCAGATTCAATTCTTGTCCCTATTTACAAGTTTAAACCCTCGACTCACACCTGGAATAAAAGTTGCAATTTATAAAAGTAATTCATATAAATAATTTACAGCATGCTGAGCTATTTCCAATATGTAAGTCAGCTGGGTCAAATGGTCACTGGTCAGCTAACTTCTTGATAAAAAGTTATGAAATACGCTAAACGCTGTGTATCATCTGAATAACTGACCTTTGAAGGACTTCAGCACTAAGTTCATTTATCATTCATTCTTCATCTGGCTAACAGGGCTGTAACGTTTGTATAAAAGAACAAAATGCTTTTATACAGAAGATACTCACCTTGTCATGCAATTATTCAAAACTTATTCATCTGTTACGTTGCTATTATCCAGCTATTAGCAATATGATTTTGTGCCCAAATTGCTTGGATAACGTCTGAGTAAGCGCTTAACCAGCTAATTACGGTAATCTTATTCAGAAATTCGTTTCTATGACTGCTGTTATACAAAACTTACTCAGAAAGTTTGTGCTGGCTGGGAGACTCTCGTCGTAGTTAGGTATGAAACAGATAAACGCTAAGTGGTAATCACTTCTTCAAGAATTCAAATATAAGAAATGCGATGCACCTATTTTCTTGCTGGGTTTTCCAAAAAACATAATATTATGTTTTTCTCAAGCGTCACACAGGTTATGAGGGCAAATAGATAAGCGTGAACAACGAGTAATTCGTGATTTTGTAAAGATAAAGACAAAAAAATTAAAAGAGCAATTTTTGTGATAAAAACTAAAAAGACTGACCTGCAGCAGCTGATACCCGTAATCCGTTCAAAAGTACAATATTTGAAGCCTGTTTCCAAGCTTTTACTTATTTCTGACCTGGTTTTTAAAAGCTTTCGGTACATTTTATGTTAGATGATAAAGAAATAATAAAGAAATTGAAATTCTGACAATTTAAATACTATCCAATTGAAAAACATATAAAAAGAAGCAAGTCTCGCAACATGCTCGCACTGCGTTTCTCTACTTAAAAAGGTTTTGGGATATAAATTTTTTAAGTGAAAACTTCTTTAGCGGCGTTTTGCACTTTCAAGTATGGGTAAAAATGTTAAACTAACGCACACGTGACTGACACGTGACACTGATCGAAAATTCGTAAGGCGGAGAATAAATATAGGAAATTAAAACTACAAAAGTCAAGATTTCATCCGGTCTCAGCATAGAAAAAATTAAATTAAATATTAATGCACTACGTTAATGTTCAAGTTTTCACTTCTGCCGGCACTCCCGGAGTGCAACTCGTTGTTTTTTTTTATTAAGAATGGGTTCGCTCTTGACTTCAATCTAGCTCAGGGCAAAGATGTGGTCGAGGATGTAGCAAACTCACTCAGAAGAAGCCTATTCACTCGTACTTTAAAGATATTCGGATTGTATGAGCTCAAAAATACAGACGCCGGCAGAGAATTCCACTCCTTGGCAGTGCGCAATACAAAAGATAATCCCTTAGGAAAACTATATAATCTTCTAAGTATATATTTCTTAAATTTTTCTGCTGTAACATTAAATTACTTATTTAAATACACTTCTATTTTTCCAATTAGAAATAAGAATAGCAGCTCAAAATACGAAAATCAGATGAAGTAAGATTTATCATGTTTTGCATTAATATTTATTTTAAGACTCAATGAAATGGCTCAGAGTGTAACAAGGAACTTTTTTTTACATAAGTTTTTTTGAGTTATAAAATATGTTATATTTTCTAAAACAGTTAGCCCCAATACAACACAATACAATACTTTTTATTGTACACTAAAAAATATAAGTATATCAAAGACTCCATTTATCAGCCGTTTTGATTTATTTCTTCCAGGCAACAAACTGAACCATTACATATATTTTTAAAAGCTATTCAGTGATACTTTAGGGCAGGTTTAAAAAATGAAGTTCGATACTAAACAGTCGAGTTCAACACGGTGTGTGATAGTTTTTTGACAGGTAGGTACTTACGAACACTTATAACCCATATAAAATTTATTGAAGTGGTTAACGTTACATTCGCACTTCGAAAATGTCCTGAATGGGCTCCGAGAAAAAATGGGGTACTATGCCTTTTTTGTTTGTTTTTGCTCTACTTGGGAAGGACGCACTACCGAGCCCCCAGATGATAATTACATCATGGCAAGTCACTGACAGTGATTACTTCTGAGTGGCATTGACGTTTCGAAAATTTTTACGTATTGTCTCTGAATAACGTGACTCTGGCTGGAAATCGCCACCATTTTCTCAAACTATTGAGAGACGATTGAGATTGCAACGATAATCATTTGGACGGCACTGTGAGACCACTGATCTCATAATGCCGTCAGAGTGTCGATAGGGTTTCAGTGTAATGACAATGACTGATTTTTACAGAATCGCTAGCCTGAACTCGCACCCCAATGCAACCTAACTTAACCAACTTATCTTATCCTAATTTAATGCAGTCGGCCTTTAAAGTTTCGTAAATTTATAATTTTACTAAGCAAATTGTAATTTGACTAGTGAAATTGTAATACCTATTACGGTTTTTATAATTTTCCGGGGACATATACAGCGTCATCATGTTTTCTGTGCGCGTTGATGTCTTTTGTATGCATGCGCCGACGCAACGAACATTGCGCAAGTTGAAAGGTAGACCATTAACCAAGTCATTGATTTTCAGATTATTATATTTTTCATATATTAATAATATTAATATGTCGTTTACAGATAATAATTTACATCGTGTTTTTTCTTTGTGCGCGTTGATGTTTTTTGTATGCGTGCGCTGACGCAGCTTATATTACTGCGACAATTTACAATCTGAAAGCTAGATCCATCTTATCCTACATATACATATTTCTTGGTTTCAAGCATAACATGAATATCCAATTCATTCTTACTCTATCGCTGCATTCAAAACATTAGCCTTAGTTGAATAAACACATCTAAAATTGTGCAGTAATCTAATATCATTTTGAAATTAATTAATTCTATACATTTTCAAAGGCAACTGTTTATCGAAAAGTGGTCAAATATCATGAAAACCAACAATTAAAATATGTATTTACAATTTAATACGTGCGACAATGCATCGTGATAGAAGCTATCCTTCCTTTAACTCTGTGTGGGGGAATAAAAGACGCAAGCGCAACAAGTCACACCTCAATTTGCAGAATATTTCCTTTCAAGTCTTAGCAAGGAAGAAATAAACGTTGAGCTTTGTAAAACAAGTACATACTTAGCAACAGTTAGGTCCCTAGTTTTAATAGACGTACGCAATATATTGGCATGTACATTAAACGAATCTTGTATACATACTTTTAACGGCCATCGAGATAATTGCTATTCCGCCTATCACACCTATTAAATTACTATAAAACTCTCCCTAGGGAAAAAAATACGAAAATAAAGAAGAGAAATTATACTGTAACACAGTTTAAAAACTATCACGGGATACAGAAAGTCTATGTAATTTGTGTTTTAATATTTGGAAAATAAAGTTATTCTTATTCTTGCTTTTACTTGATTATAGAAAGGAGGATTCAGATAAGCAATAGTAGATTGTTAACCAAGGGTTGTATGATATCAATTGCATACGAGGTTTTTGGCGCCCGAGCGCAGCGAGGGCGCTAATTAGCCCGAGTATGCAATTGATGCTTACACCCGAGATAAACACTCTGCTCTACATTTCGATTGTGAGGTAAGTAAAAAAATAAGAAAGCAGGTTTCTATGAACATTTATTAAAGAGAAACATATGTGTATTTAATTAAAATTTCGCGCCTAGCTAGTCGACTGCCTTTTTTACTCTTCACGATTTTATGGCACGCAAGCGCGTCAAATCGTACTGGCCAGTTTGATTTTTAAATCGATTTCAACTAACATACGATGTGACTGCGAAACAAATAGTTCGATATTAAAAATAAAATCTTCATAAATTCTTATATAAATTGTCTCGATTCCGATTCGAGTAAATAATCGATACCGAGAAAAAAAAAGTAACTTTTTAAAAATATTCTTCTTGAAGTATTGAGTATGACAGTTCTTTTTTCAAATTCCAAAACCTATGCTGTAATGTTATTACATGGTAGGTTTTGAAACCTATGCTGTAATGATATCCATACACCCCGGCATTCAGGGAAGTAAGTGACTACTTACAGAGCAAGAGATATGTAAAGTTAAAGAAATTGTTAGTCATTCTTATTTCTAAGAGCGGTGATATATTTACTGAGTTACGACTTAGACTTCAAGATCTCAATCAAATAAAAAAGTTCCAAAGGCACAGTATAATACCTTAAATGGAATAAAAGAGGGTAAAAGTTTAATATTTAGCATTCATGTGAATTGCGAAATAAGAAAGTAATCTTTAGGCATATAAGACTTTTAATATTACACAGATTCCTTTGAAGTTCTTGTACGAGTACAAAATTATACCACTGCATACCTATACACACTGTATTAAACTATTCTGATACAAAGTGCTTTGAGGTTCCTAGACATTCTTGAGCTCAATTCGAGTCTAAAGGATGGATTATATACCAGACTATTTACTTTTGTAGCGTCATTCGTGAAATCGCAGCGTTATGTAATGTAACATACTTTCAGTAATATAATTTCTAGGTAAGTCCATAGATAATTTAACCACTTACGTTTTAGCAAACTTCGGTTAATCGGTGATATTTTGAATTTTATTCTTCGATGAGGAGTAAGAAAAAATTATGTATGTTCATTAAAATGGTAGACCGTATTGGAGGTGGAACTTTTTGATAAAATCTTTGTTTACGTCATGTCTGTCTATTGTTTCTATTCGTTCGTCAATGTCTTGTTTTTGTTGTGCATAATATATTTATAAATCTCGTCATCTTTATTATTCTTCCTTTCCAAGCTGCTTACTCTGCTATAGGTTATGGGCCCAGTGTTCTTTACAAGTGCCAGCAGTATCTTAAGCTTTTCAGGTACTTCGGATTTTTCTTTAAGTAAATAAATAAAGCGGTATTTTGTATAATCATCCTTAAATAATAAGAAATAGCGATATTTCGAGAAGGAATACGGGAATGGCCCGCACACGTCCGCATGTATCAGTTCTCCTGGTGTAGAGGCTCTAGCTCTTGTTCTAAACTCTAGACGATGAGCTTTGCCGTTGATACAGCCTTCGCATAAATCATGGTCATGCAGATGAAGATTGCTTACATGAAGCAGTTGAAGATTACTTGAATCCACGACAAGAAGCACTGAATGGTTCCTCAGAAATCTTTTTAGATGCAGTGGAGGAAAGTGAACCGAGGTACAACTTACGTGACAGATCGAAACTTCATCTACCGGCGAAATTCGATGATTATGTTATGGCAGTTCTTAACAACGAGTTATTAGAACCCTTAACTTATAAAGAGGCCATTCTCAGCGCCGACAAGGATAAATGGTTAAAAGCTATGGAAAGTGAAATAGCGTCACTCCATGAAAACCAAACCTGGTCCTTACAAGAACTACCGAGGGACCGAAAAGCAATTCCCTGTAAGTGGGTATTTAAAATTAAGAAAAACCCTGACGGTTCAATCGAACGCTACAAAGCCCGTCTTGTAGTAAAAGGTTTCAGACAAAAGAGAGGAACTGACTACGAGGAAACCTTTAGCCCGGTAGCTCGAATGGCTACAATACGAGCCTTGATAAGTGTTGCTGCAAGTGAACGAATGCACCTTGTTCAATTCGACGTCACGACTGCATTTCTTCACGGTCATCTTAAGGAAGAAATCTTTATGAAACAGCCAGAAGGTTTCAGTGATGGCACCGACAGAGTTTGTCGACTCGACCGCAGTTTCTATGGACTTAAACAAGCTCCAAGATGTTGGAATCAACGTTTTCATGAGATTCTACTGGAACTAGAATTTAGACAAAGTATTGCAGATCCGTGCTTGTATACTAGAAAGTATGGAGATAATAAGATACTCCTAACTCTTTTCGTTGACGACGGTCTAGTTGCAGCTACTAACGAACAGCTGGCAAACGAGTTTCTTAGCAACTTGCGAGAAAAGCTAAAGATTACTACTAAGCCTGCTACGTTTTATCTTGGCATGGAAATATCGCAGTACAAAGGGTCAATAGTACTTAAGCAAGAAGCTTACACCAAGAAGCTACTCGAGAGATTTGGAATGAGTGACTGCAACCCAATTTCAACGCCTATTGATAGAGAAGCTTCTGAAGCAGGGAAAGTTATCGACCATACTGATGAGGAAGATAAGCCTTATTTTCAATATCGAGAAGCCGTAGGCGCATTAGCATACCTGATGGTAGCAACCCGACCTGATATAGCATACGCAGTAGGTGTCGCATCTCGAAAACTGGAAGCACCGACCAAAAGTGATTGGTTAAATGTTAAAAGAATAATTCGTTATCTCAAAGGCACTTTAACTTACGGCCTTAGATATAGACTCGGACATCTAACTGGAATTTTGGAAGGCTTCAGCGATGCAGATCACGGTGGTGATTTAACGACCGGACGCTCCACCACAGGTGTTGTCTGTCGTTATGCAGGAGGAGCAATAGCCTGGCTCAGTCAGAGACAGTCCTCAGTAGCGATTTCGACGACAGAGGCCGAATTAGTGGCTGCAAGCGAAGCGGCCAGAGAATTAGTTTGGCTAAAACGAGTGTTTCAAGAACTCACGACATTGAAATGTGTTCCGATGTTGAGCGTGGACAACGAAGCCGCCATTCGTCTAGCGCACAACCCCGAATTTCATAAAAGAACGAAGCACATTAGAATTCGTCATTTTTATGTGCGAGAACTCGTAGCAGAAGACGAAATTCAAGTCCAACGAGTTACGACCCACGATCAAGTCGCAGACATTTTGACAAAAGGTCTGCCACGACCAAGATTCGTTCCTCTACGTGAGACACTGGGCTTGGTCTCCACGAAGAAGCCCTGGTAGACCCAGTGAGGGAAAGTATTGGAGGTGGAACTTTTTGATAAAATCTTTGTTTACGTCATGTCTGTCTATTGTTTCTATTCGTTCGTCAATGTCTTGTTTTTGTTGTGCATAATATATTTATAAATCTCGTCATCTTTATTATTCTTCCTTTCCAAGCTGCTTACTCTGCTATAGACCGCGCACCAAGCGAAAACAAATTTTCTGAAACGTGCGGGTTTCATCACGAAGTTTTCCTTCACCACGGAGCAAGTTCAAAAAATCCGAAAACGGATGCAGATCGGAAATCCGTACATAAATTTCTGGTAAAGGCCTGAACCTGGATTAGAACCCGTAACCTTCCTAAAAAGTTACAAGCCTGTTTTTTTTAACCAACTTGGCTGTCGCATATTTTTGAAACTACAACGGAAAATTAAAAATTAGTACCTTAAAAGCGCTTACGAATTCGTGTGATAATGTAGTCTGTGTTAATTAAAAAATACAACATGCAAATGAAGTTGCAGGAATCAGCTAGTAGAAAATAAAATATTCCCCAATCTTTCTACCAAGACTTAAACTCTTCGTTGAAATGACTTGTCTCGCAATTTTCTTATTTCCTTTTTACAGCTCTACGACTATTAAACTGATTCAGGCGTTTTACAGCGTCTCGTTTGACGAACTGCCCGTTTGCCCTACAGCCGGGGTCTCAAGGCCTCGGGTTATTGCTGTGAGTTATGCCTTTCGCGGTTGATGACGACAGAGTTTTAATAGCTACTGTTTATATTAATAATACAAACATTTGAGGCATTATTCTTAAAATGGGGTAGGAGGATTCTACAATCGCGTTTTGTTAAGTGATCACTTTTGTTACTTTGAAATAAATGTGACAATGCTTGTTCGTTGTTCGTAAATTCTAGCATTAAAAAAATTTACAGAGCGCTTCTCTGTAATTTGCAATCTTACGAGTAACTTCGTAAACGTAAGTACGTTTTCAATCCCAGTCTTTGTTCTTACAAGTCATGTTCGCTACACACCCTTCACTATATCTGGACCTTATGAAAAGAAGAAGAATTTGTTACTTTCCTTCTACAATATTTCAATAGCAGAGTAAAAAAGGGCTAGTTCACCTTTTAAGTCTTCCTCTTCTTCTGCCTTTTAAATTAAATAACTTTACCTTCATTTTTAACAAATCAACATACCCGAAACGACTCTAAATTATTTTAGAGTATTGCATTTATACCTATAGTATTTGCATTAAGTATTTGTTTCAGTATTTGCATTTTATACCTATAGGATTTGCCTGTTATGACATTGCATCTTCAATTCTTCATTATCCCCGTAATTTCCGCCCCTTCATTAACCTTGTATAGGTAGGTATATGATTAATGGAGGCTGCCGGTCCGGAACAGCGCAATATCTCGCAAAACGTCGTATTATTTACCTACCTACTCTTCCATTATACTCATCATAAGTCCAGATATACGCTCTACATTTTAATAATCGATATATTACGTTATAAAAAGCGTGTGCTCTGACATTTAGAAATGCAAGTTTACAAGTTTTTGAAAACATGTTTCTCATTAATTGAGTCCCGCGGAGCTACTCTTGAATTCTTTAACATTACATTTCAATACACACAGAGTAGATAAGAAAAATATTTATCCAAGTAAAACCCGAAATAAAAAGGAAGACAGGCCCTTGAAAAAAGAAATTTTAACAGCCAGGATTACAATGAAAACGCTCGCATTTTTGCCGAGGCAACCATCAACCAATAAAATTATAAATTACATTGTTTAAATTGGCAACAAATAAACCAGTTTAATAAAACACAGTGCGAGGCGCGTCGCGACTTGTCGTCACAGGTCCGATTAGCAAGAGGCAGGCGTAAAAACCGGCACAAAAACTTAAAAAAAAGAGCACAATGCAGCGACGCCGTGAAAAATGTACACAAACAAAACTCGCTTTGAAAGCACCGCCTGCGCTGGCCGAGCCTTGGCTGTGATTCATTCGGAAACCGTGCGAATACATTAAATTAAGCGAAGCCTTTAAAATATTTGGAGTTGGCTCCTAGCGCGACGCGACGCGACGTGCTCATTACACGGCTTACGTCACGTCAGACGGGTGTCGAATATCTAGGTTTGTAGGACAGGGATAATCCGCAATAACCTTTCAAAACGTAACTATCCAATATATTAAACTTCATGTAAAAAATTATATGTATATTGAAAAATGAAATGATAAAAACATGCATATTTAGAAGACCCGTGGAAACCGCCCCGTCATCGCGGCAGCCGGCGCGCACGCACACAGCTGCACTCGCGTCATGTTAATGAGTCCTCGATCTACCTGCCGCCGCTAATTCACTCCCGCCGTCATCCCCGGCATTGAATCACCTTCAATTAATCATTTCCACTTGGAATTCCATTCTTCCTCAAACAATGCCGACACATTCCATTAAATCCGTATACCGCGGTGTGAATGAGCGCGGTACACACGATTGTTACAAATCCAAGCGTTACCACGGGCAACCCGGCAATTTTTCCACCCCGATTGCGATAGCGACCCGCAGCGCACGGGTCAGTTAAGAAAAATAAATGTTTTTCCTATTGTAAGCCTGAGCGGAATCATTAATTTTGCGCAAAAGAGATCTAGCGAAAGGAAACACAAAGAAAATCTGTCTCAGTTCTTTCGAGATGTTTTATTTTGCGATGGAAGGGGTTGTAAGGGAGTTTTCGTTTGCGAGATTGTTTCACATTTTACGAGCAAACGCCGGGTTTATTTGTCTGTTTACGGACTCGTTCCATCATCGAATGAATCAAGTAGGTATCGTCTGGCGAGGCGGCGAGGTGGGGGAGAGCATACAGACAGAACAGAGGTCACGTAACGAGTTCCCACCCCGGCTTATCGCTCCTAAGATAGAGTGGATGCAGTTTATGACTTTATCAAAAATCAAATCGCCGCCGCTGCGGTATGATGTGATGATAGTGCTATAAAGGTGCCACGCGTTATTATTGATGTGATGAGCTAAACTGATAGCAATTTAAGTTTCTTTACTGTGCGTACTTAATATAGCCGTGTGTACAGCCTGAGTGAAGAGGACAGGTTTTTATATAACAAAGTAATAAATTGTATTAGTGCTCATTATTCTAATTTTCAAGTTTGATAAATTATTACGTTTATGGTTAATATTTCAGTTATGATTTTAATCGGATAAAAATAATGATATCATTAACATGCATTAAGTATCACTCAATAATGAGAACATTAACTTTTATTTCAAAAATAGATTGAATATTGAACATGCTATTATTAGTGTTTTGTATAGCAACGCCATCATAGGTTGTCAATGTCTACAATATAACGCAAATACCAACTTACTTATAGACTGAGATCCCAGGGTCGCCAGACCTTACTTATTTTCTCATTAACCAAATGTGTGGGAAATAAGTATTAGTGCTAATACGTACTAGTAACGTATGAATACCAGCTAACCTGGATCGACGGCCAATTTTCAGCAACCAGGTTCTGAAAGTACTTCCAGAAATTACTCACTTGTTTTGGAGTCTGGGTGCTACGAACAATATTGTTACAGTTCCCTGAACATAATATAAAAAAATCACGGCTCAGAGTGTAGATGCAATCGCATAATTTACTTGCGAACTGTAAAGCGTTTAGCATAATTTACAACCGACGGAGAGTATCTGGCGGTGTTGATCGATAATTTTTATATTTAATTAATCATATTCTATAAGACATCAGCACCCAAACTTCAAGACAAGTAAGTCATTTTTGGAAGAACCTTCAGAACCGGGTAGTTGAAAATTGGCCGTGGCTGGTATTCATACGTTATTAGTACGTATTAGCACTACTATTTCCTATACATTTGGTTAATGAGAAAAAAAGTAAGGTGTGGCGGCCCTGGGATGTCAGTCTATTAGTTATTATTGAAACTGCATAATATACACAAACATCCTTTACGCGTGTAAGCGTTTTAAAAATAGTGCTTAATATACCTAATCTACATTCAATAAAATGTGACATAACACTAAGTATAAGGACTTAATTAAAGAACAAAGTAATTAAACACAATGTCCATAAGTTTATCTAGCAAGTAATTAATAGTTTATCTCTTAGATCAGTCAGATTCAAAGGAAGAATTCTCGCACGAACGATAATAAAATAATTTATAAACGAGGAACCAAATCATCAAATACCAAATATACAATATTCAAAACGAAGCGTGTTTCAAATCGGCTTTGCGCCTGGATTTCTGAATGGGCTTTTTCACAGAAGGTCCATACAAATCATTGAAACGTCACGGGTGTAATTATGGCGGCTCGCGGCGCAGCCTGCCGATAAAATCTCTATCTCCACTAATCCTGCCGCCTCCATTCTGCTGCCCGTATAAATCTACTTTATGACAGGCTTGCTACGCGGTGGATCTTACTCTACATTGCCTTTTTTCTATGATAGTACGAGTATACTAGGTATACTATGTCGTGAATGAAAGGCTTCAACAAATATACAGGGTTACCGGTAATACGTCACGATCCCCACAAGGGGTGATGGTAGAGATCATTAGCAATCAAATCACCCTCGGGTAGATGGGGTAAAAAAAAAAGTACCAATTCTGAAAAAAAAATCTTCTATTTTTTAAGAAAAGTGGGTTATATTTCTTTAAATTGTATATTAAAAGAAATATTGTAAATGGTTGTTTGTTTTTACCCGAGCCAGTATAAGTCCTAATTTTTGTTGTTATTTAACAAAAACAATATCCCACAGAGGAATATTGTTTTTCGGAATTGGTAAATCTTTTCCCTATCTACCCGAGAGTGATATGATAGCTAATGATCTCTTCTATCACCCCTTGAAGGGATCGTGACGTATTACCAGTAACCCTGTATAGTATGACATAACATTAATCGGAAAACTACTATCGCGTAATTTATTGCATGAATGAGTAACAAACGCCAAATGCATTTCAGACTCTTTTAGTTAAAACTAGCTTTCTGCCCGCGCTTTCGTCCCTGTGGCAATTTTACAGGTAGGTTTTTAAAGTTTTAATACCTAAGTATATACTTAAACCTGGCCGTGACAATTAAGAAAACACTACAAAAATTAAATCATCTAAATTGGTCAAGCCGTTTTGGAGTTTTAGCGAGACTAATAAAAATTAATTCATTTTTATATTAGATGGTGATGATGATAATCAAAATCACGAAACTAAAAAAAAGTCATGCAAACCTTAAAGTGAATTCTACTTCTGGACATAAATCAACAATTAATTTGTATGTAGGTGAGCGTAAAGAAGCGATGTATGCCAAACTCATCTAAGTATACGTAGAACAAAAACTCGAATCGGAATAGAAGTGTGGTATGAATCAGAGCGTTGGAATGCGCGCGCCGGCGTCCCGCGGGAACCAGCCCCGGCGCAAGCGCAGCCTGCGCCTCGCCACCCGCGAGGTAGGTGTACTCAGACTGAGGCAGAGGCAGTCAGTCAGTCTAACGCCACGCGAACAAGTGTATGCACGGACAAAACAGGCAGGCTACTCTCTTCTCCCGTTTATCCTGGTCATACATTTTTATTTTAAAGATGTACATAATTATATTAGCCTTAAAACCCTCTATTCATGTTGTTCCCGCATACTACCTTAAAGGGAATAGGAAATGGCTGAAAATCAGCGCAGCGACGTGGTTTCGGTCTCTCACAACACAAGCTGAGCCATAGTCCTTTTTTTAACATTTTTATTTAAAAAAATTAAGTAGTAATAATTTTTTTTAAGTAGTAGTAGTATTAATTTTTTTAATACTACTACTACTTAATTTTTTTAATTTTATGTAATTTTTAAGTAATTTTTTTAGTAATTTTTTTAAGTAGTAAGTAAGTAGGTATGAACTTTATCATCTGTAGTTGATATATTATAACTTTTTCTGTGACGATAAATAACTTTTTACTCTACTTTTACATATTAGGGGTATGCTATGCTCATACATAGAACTATGATTTACCATGAGGCAGGATGTGTCAGATCAGGATTAATACATTAGAGCGATTCAATTGCCATCACTTTTCCCCGCGTACTAACATTAGAGGCGTAGCAGCCCAAGATTCGGGGGTGGGAGTCATTCTAATCAACAGAAAAATAATAATTATCATATTAATAAATATGTTCAGTGTTAATTTGTCCAGGTTAGTCCTAGACTAAACATATAGGTTTTGAAAAAAAAAGTTTTGACCGCCCCTTACTAACACGAAGATTGATAAAATAATCGCCCAAAACTTACTAAATTGTAAATAAGGTATCATTTCGTTGATCACGTTAGATCCAAATTGTAATAAAGTTTAAATTTGATTCAATTCAAATGGACTGAAAACTGGTAGCTTAAAATCTGTGCTTGATTTCGGAGGCTCGTCGTTATTAAGGGATTGTTGAATATTTGAATGCTAAATGAAGGTTGTGTCGTGTCGTCAAATGGACTTGATTCTGTCGGGCTTCATAAAGGCGTAAAATAAAGGGTGGGCCCTTTCATGGAAATATAAAAGGAATAATAAGTAGACGCTATTTTGATTTGTTTATTCTGGAATAAGGCGTTCGTCATTTCAGGAGCTATAACATTTAAATGTGTAGGTACTCTCTTTTGCTTCTTTTTAGCGAGTAGGTTCATATCATGGATTTATATTACCTATGGTAAATGCAGTCGATTAAGGTAAGGGGCCAACTTTTATAACCCGACCCGAGTGTTATGGCCGGAGCTCACATAAGATTGCCAAAGGGTGTGAACTATCCGCAAAACTCTTCGATCAACTATAAAGAACTAGATACACAATCCACAACAAAAAAGTTCCCTCACTAAATGATCACCCACTTGACGTTTTGGGTTGTCTTTTCGTTTAGTAGCATTCGTTCGTTCCGAAAGTAACCATGCCTCAGTGCGCAGTGAAAAATTGTAAAAATCACACCTCCAGAACATTAAAAGAATATGGAATGACATTTTTTAAATAAGTAGTTTTGTAATTATTATACGTGAATTGAAATTATCTTGGTATTTGGCCAAGAAAAGGTTATAAAACATTTTTTTAGTTTAATTTAATAACATTCGGCGAGAGTATAACCCTTTAAATTGAATAGACACTAGCGGAACTTACAAATCCATACCGTTGTATTTCAACATCATTTGTTCGGGTTATGCAGTGACTCTGTTCTAAAACAAATAGAGACGCTTTTTTTATATAGTGTTTTTTTTTTCATTTTCATCTGTGTTATAAAATTTAAGTGTAAAGAGTATATATGTATTAATTCTGTTTTCAATACTTACATTAAAGGTATTATGGCAAAACCATTAATCATATAAAATTGAATAAATAAAAAATTTAACGTGCGTGACGTTTACAAACAAAGTTTTATTGGATTTTTAGTTTTCCTAGAGATCCTGTGCGATGTGGACAGTGGACATACGTGGTCGCACGTCAAAGATGTGAAGATTTTTTCTAGCCGTCGCAAAGTAGTGTCTTTTGCTCCAAGCATTTTTTAGAAAGTGACTCGTATGTCATTACAAAAGGAGTCAAAAGGTTACACAAAACAGCTGCACCTCAAAAAGTATGTACCTTTTTATCACTTTTGATTTGGAGTTTCTTGTATTGAATAAAATAAAAAATATATATTTCATCTTCAGGACAAAAATGATGACAGCGAAGAAGACAAATGTTTTTTTTTTGAGTTAGTTGCTTTTTTTAAATAAATTATTACTTGTACTTAAATATCTATTCAGTTTCATAGCTAATTTCCTCTCTTAAATCTCAATAGGTCATTTCTGTTCAAAAAATTATACTAAGTTTTAAATAAGCAAAACATAATATATGTGTAATCGGGAAAGACACAGTTCTTTTCTTTTTTTATAAGTTATTTCATATTTCATAAAAAAATAAGCATAGAATATTAGGTTTATAAGCAATAATTAAGAAGAATGGCGGCGGCTGTGATTATCAATTGTAATGTATATTAATCGTCGGTTAATTTGAAATGAATGTGATTTTTTTAATAATAAAAGACCATAAAAACTAACATAAAAGTAAACGGCTGAACCAATTTTGATAAATCATATCTGAAATCCAGCGCAAGAAGAAGCTTTCGAATAAAATAAACTGCACCATTAACATTATCAGTTTAAGAGCTATGATGCTCCTATACATACACAACACAATCAGGGGTTAAAAAGAAAACCACACCATTTCGTAGCATTTTGAATTTGTTAAAAAGTTTGTACGAAGATTTTATATGTGAAATCGACCCAACTAATATATTTTTAAAATTAACAAAGGCAACTCCACTCCTCCCATGTTCTACGTGACAGCCAGTGTCATCAAATTGTCTTACGTTATCCTTTGTTCAAAACCCAAAGTGGTATTTTACAAATTAAACAGATTTTATTTTCGACCTTATAATATTACGTTAAGGTTTAAATTAGATTAAAATGTTTGACACTTTAGAACTTTTTCATAATATATGAAGTGGTATACAACTATCTAAGTACGTATTGTAGTTAGGACACTTTTAAATTTCATTTTGTATGGGACTGTGTATCTAGTTTTCTATAGTTGATCGAAGGCAAAACTGAACAATTTTCCCCGATGAAGACAAATACGCAAGCGGTGATAGCCCAGTTGGTAATGAGCCGGACTTGTAATCCGAAGGTCGCGGGTTCAAATCCTGGTGCGGGCCGGTACCACTAAATTCGTCTTTTCGGATTTATGTACGGATTTCTAATTATCACTTGCTCAACGGTGAAGGAAAACATCGTGATGAAACCCGCCCGTCCAAGAAAATTCATTTTCGAAAGACGAGCGGTCCACCAACCCGCATTGGACTATAGCCCAATTCCCCTTCGATTTTCGAAGGGAGGCCCGTGCCTCTCGGTGGGGACATTATATAGGCTGGTAAAAAAAAAGACAGATACGAAAAAAAAGTTTTGCCTCTCCATACAATTTGTGCGATCAGCTGATTTGCCTTTATATGGAATATTATAATTTTTTTAAGGATTTCCCATAGATCCCTTGAGGAAAGTTGTTCAGTTTCATTGTAAGAATCGCACACTAAAGTTTCGCAAACTAATCGTAATTTAAAATTATTTTATCGAAATAAGTGCATATCATTGAATTGAATTGAATCGTGATGGAACCCGCCCGTCCAAGAAAATTAATTTTCGAAAGACGAGCGGTCCACCAACCCACATTGGGCCAGCGTGATGGACTATGGCCTACATCCCCTTCGTTTTCGAAGGGAGGCCCGTGCCCCTTGGTGGGGACGTATATGGGCTGGTAAATAAAAAGTGCATGTTATGATGATATGACAACAAGTAGTTGCTAGGATTGGAAGATTTCGCAAATGTATTGCGTATACTGTATAGGTACAGCAAGTAAGTTAATGGTAAGTTTACATTTAAATAGGACATAATTAGTGTTTATTGAACGGGTGACTGTAAAAATATTTGACTAATTGCTTTCGTGACTGTCTTCTAATACTAAAAAATGAAGTTGACAAAAAAAACAAAACTTATACTAAGACTACCTGTTTAGGTACGTTGATCTTCGAATCTGGTGGAATTCCCGTGGGCATTGGCAAGTTGGACATGGCTGCATTATTGAACATGTCACTTACTTTTCTGTCGCAGTACTTTTTGACGCGATTGCAACATCCTCGTCCACAAAGACAGCAAATGAGTAGCACGAAGCAGACTGCTCCTACTGTTAACATCATGCCGTACAATTCGACTTTGACCCTTATCTCGTCGACCTGTTGGTTGACTCCTGCCTGGGCTATTATAACTTCTTCATTCTTGGTATTATAGTTACCCATTGTAATTTTTAATATTACAGACGATTTTCACGTTATTTGCTTTGACGCTGCGATGTGTCTGTCGAAAGTGAACACCGGACCAATGCACCTAGATTCTTATTAAAATTTAAATGCTTACCTATTACTAAATTTTTACCTAAAACGAACAGGCATTTTTATGCGACGTCCGCTTCTCGACGTTTTAATTTCTGGGTCGGCGATTTCGCTGTGTTTTTCGCTCACGTTGCCCGCGCCGGGTTTCGTTGGCGCGCTGACGTCATCCGAGTCGTTTAAAATGTAGGCTGGTTTTAGCCGATCTATTGAAACGTTACTTTTGCGATTAGGTAATTGCAGCTGGAAAAAAGAAAATCTAGGTGCATTGGTCCGGTGTTCACTTTCGACAGACACATCGCAGCGTCAAAGCAAATAACGTGAAAATCGTCTGTAATATTAAAAATTACAATGGGTAACTATAATACCAAGAATGAAGAAGTTATAATAGCCCAGGCAGGAGTCAACCAACAGGTCGACGAGATAAGGGTCAAAGTCGAATTGTACGGCATGAGACGCTGTTAGTTTTGTGGCAAAACCATCTGCCCGTGGCGGTACGCACTGTCCTGGCAGCTACGGCAATCAAGGACGCTGAGACCCTAGCGGACGTAGCGGACAAGGTCATCGAGACAAGCAAGCCTCTGGAGTTAGCGGCCGTCACACCGAACGAATCTAGCAATCTAGTCGACGCCGTGGCTAAACTGACGCTGGAAGTGGCAGAGATACGCAAGTGGAGAGAAGGCGCGAGAAAACCACAAAGGGCAAGCAATGGATCGCGCAACTCAAGTCGGCGCGGCAGACGTTCCAGATCACGTCGGGGTCACCAATGTAAGTTTAATAATGTAGGTTTAATGTTCTTAGACGTCACAGAAGGAGGGAGTTCAAGTGAAACGATTAAGTTCAGTTCACGAAAGTCCGGATATATTTGAAACACACAAAATTGTTACAATTGATGGTCGGAAGATTTATGAAATCGCTAACGCGTGTGTGCGCGACGGGCGAAGGCAGGACGACTGAATCCGCGAGTCGAGCCGCTTGCGCACGTTCCTCACTATACCTACATATATGCTAGATAGGTCGCTACAATTTTATACAGGTTTAATTTAGGACCTATATAAAAGCCCGAAATTATGTCGTAAATACACTCCTAACTATAACATTAAGTCATTCTTCCGAAAACATACAATACAATACAATACAAATATACTTTATTGCACACCAACATTACAGAACATGAGACAGAGTAAAAGTTACATTATGAACAGTAATAAAGTTAGGGTACAAAAGAAGCAATATCTTATCGGCAACCTTTGGGTATGGAGAAGATGAAATTACACCATATAACCACCATATACATTATCATATTGGTCGGAAAAATCCTTTGCATAGTAACATGATAGATAATCCCGATCTCACTGTGTAAACTCAACCTCGGCACAGTAAGCAATGCAAAACGCCACATCACGCTATGTAAACTTCATGTAATGTAAGTAAGGCGTTCGCATTTAGGTCATATTCAGCGCACATTGTCATGAAAATTGATATAACTCGAGTGAGCGCTCCCCTCCATATTTTACGAGAAAGAACATCCGCCGACGAACTCCAGACATAACAAAAGCGGGCGATATTCGAACCACAGTCTACGCAACTTACTTCACTTGTGTTGACTTGTAAGGAGATTTAACAATTTTCGATTCCCAAAGGAACTTTCGGATCTAACCTCAGCTAAATCTCGTTTGTGCAACAAAATTGCTATAGTTTTTACTTTGTGTCATTTACGTTACTTCTAAATCTCCCACGCACCTAATGTTACTATTCTAGAACTCTTCTTTAAGAGACCTTCTAGGAGACTTTACTTTCCGAATCAAAGACTCCGACCTGTATCTCACCGTTTGTATTTCAGTTGTCTTTCTTTATTCTTCCATTCTTCATCATGTGAAGATTTCATCAAATCAAATGCATGTATTTTATTAGGTAAATATCCTAGTTGTACAGAAAACCGTGATACCAACAATGTTGTTTCCTACTGAGGATTCAGCTATAGGTAGATAGATAGAAACATCTTATTGCAAACTTACAAAGAACCACTTGTAAGTATGGAAGCGGCCTTAGCTGTCTAGTTACTCTACATCCTTATCCTTACTTATTATCCTACATACATCCTACTAAAATTAATAAACTAGCATTCCGCCCGGGACTTCGTTCCCATGGGAATTGGGGAAAATCATGTACCTTATGTCCATCACGGATAATGTAGGATTCTAATGGTGAAATCGGTCCAGCCTATTCAATGCATACAAACAAACAATCAAATCTTTCCTCTTTATAATATTACCTGGTTTAAATATGAATGTTTGGGAGGAGTATGGATGTTTGTAACTCTTTCACGCTCAAACGGCTTTAAAAATGTTGATAAAATTTGGTATGGAGGTAGCTGACACCCTGGATTAACACATAAGCTACATAATTTTCCCAAATTCCCACGGTAACGAAGTCCCGGACGGAAAGTTAGTACTTTATAATTACAACTCTACATTTGTACCGTTCACTAATCCACTAAATCCCTCTATACTATGGCGTGAATGAATAGTATAAAATGTGGTTGCGAGTGAGTGCGGCGAGAAGTCGGGAAATATCACAACGGCACACATAATGCACTCACTTTGCCACGGTCTATCTCTGCCATACCTTTTAGAAATAGGTGATACATCTACGAACTACTGTATGAGACTCCCGATTTAGCCTGAGCTCTGTTCACTTATAATATTCTTCTTCTTATCGTGTAGGTATGTATAGTCAAGTGTGTAGCGAACTTGACTAACCTTGGTGTCAGAGTTTTCAAACCGCCAAATTAACGACTGTAGCCGGGACCGTCAGCTTAACGTGTCCTCTGAAGCACGGAAACGCTCGTGATACATTGTCACTTTGGTAACCCGTCAGGTTCCCTGCCTCAGTGTACGTTGCTTAACCTCACTAATCGGTTGAGATCAGCGAGCGCCGCTGCGCTACGAAGGTTATATTATATGCCACCTTTGATAATAGTAAACCTTGTACAAACCATCGCCCCCGCAGCCCGCAGATAACATCAACATGGGTATTGAGTATGTAGAAATAGCCAGGTAAAGTCATGTAGGTGTTAGGTACACGAAAAGTACAAATAGGTATACTTATATTTGAGTGTTAAATAGACGATATACAGGGTTATTGGTAATACGTCACGATCCCTTCAAGGGGTGATAGTAGAGATCATTAGCTATCAAATCACCCTCGGGTAGATGGGGAAAAAATGTACCAATTTCGAAAAAAAATCCTGTTTTTTAAGAAAAGTGGATTTTTACATTGTTTTTGTTAAATAACAACAAATATAAGGACTTTTACTGGCTCGGGTAAAACCAACCATTTACAATAATTCGTAAGTTTCTTTTAAAATACAATTTAAAGAAGTAAAATAGAGGAATTTTTTTTTCAGAATTGGTACATTTTACCCCATCTACCCGAGGTTGATTTGATAGCTAATGATCTCTACTTTCACCCCTTGAAGGGATCGTGACGAAAGTATTACTAGTAACCCTGTATATAATAAATAGAGTTCATCTTAATCCGTTCAACATTAATACCTAAGTCACAAAGATCACATAACTATCAAAATCACATAACTATCAAAATTAGGTGCAATATCTGATAGCAACCTTACTCGATTAGTCAACTCAAATTACTATACCAGTTCAATTCGTATGCTCCGGATTTTCCTGGATGGATCTGTATATTTCACTAGTGAAATTAAAATATCCCGCGATATTACACTACGAAACTTTAAGGGCCCGCCTGCATGAAATTAGGATAATAAGTAAGGTTAGGTTAGGTTAGGCATTTTTAGGTTCGGTTAGGTTAGGTTGCATTAACATTATAGGTTGCATTATCCGGCAATAGGAAAAAATTGGGCAGTTCACAAAGTATCGAGAGATCATAATCTTACTAAGGCAAATAACAACATTAGGGGTTTGAAAATTTTACGGTGACATATCCGTATGCTGTACAACACAAGCTGTAAAATGGAGTCATGCCGGCGGGGATTCGAGAACTACCACAATAGCACATAACGCCTCAATTTACCACCGCACCGCACCGCGCCCTCGGTCCCGAACACCGCAGTTCTTGATAGTTTACTTTGTGACTAAGCTACGTCTCTTTCAACAAAGCTATTCAATTGTAAAGAAGTCTAGAAGTTTCTGGATTCTACTTTGTAAAGACGCAGTTTAAAAACATAATTCTTTCGATGTTTTCTGCATAGCTAGCACGGCCCACGACAAACTCGTGAGGGCAGGCATTGTCATTTCGACACTTTTTTTGACATTTGACCGCGATATTTTCACGTTGTAGGTACTTGAGCTGCTGGAGACTAAAATTGAATGTTAATATATATCTTTGATTATTCCTATTAAACTAGGCTACTGGAAATCATACTATCGTATTTGTTTGATTTAAAAATGCATAATAGTGTAACTGAATGAGAAACCTAGAACTAACATTAAGCAAGCTTAAGCATGAAGCATTTTTTCTAGCTTCTTAGCAATGGGGCCGCCTTTTGTACCCTGACATAATTTTTCGTATAAATGTAACTGTACCGTACTTGTGTTGGAGTGCAATAAAGTATATTGTATCGTATTGTATAGTAAAATTGTTAACAGGTAGCCAAACTACCAAAGCTATCAATTAAGTTTTTCATAATAGCCGAATATATGCTTTCAGAAGAACAATTTACAAATGGACAGAACTAATAGCTAACTCGAAACAATAAAACTACTCGTATGATAAAATATTTAATTACTCAGAAATGCTGCAAACGCTGTAAAGTTTTACGAGTTCGAAACATGTTTTTCATTAAGTTAAATTGAAAAGACTGTTCCTTGGAAATACCGCACTTTCAACTTGAACAAA
Source organism: Aproaerema taeniolella (assembly GCA_949987775.1). Lineage (NCBI taxonomy): Eukaryota > Metazoa > Arthropoda > Insecta > Lepidoptera > Gelechiidae > Aproaerema > Aproaerema taeniolella. The sequence goes on from OX465248.1 coordinate 15,375,014, forward strand.
GCTCTATTTGTAGGTACACGAAGTTAATTAAAGCTGCACTCTAGACTTTGTAGCAGCAATAATGAATAAACAAACACTCACCGCGCCAGACCAAACAAATGACCTAAGTAAGTATATTTTTATAAAAAAATAATTAAACTTATACTTACTTCAAAAAGAGAAAAATAAAGACAACTGCTGTTTGAAGTCGATGCGAAGGCGGATTACGTATATAGCCTATCAAACTTATTTGGCTTGGCACCGATTTCAAACAGTTCAGTAGTTACGCAGCATATTAAATGTCATTTTTTTATTTTTCTCTTTTTGAAGTCAGTTTAATTTCTTTTATATTTTTTTTCTATTTAATTTCTTGGTGTAAATAACAGAAATTACCTACGTGAGACGCAATGTAAATACCTATTAAATTCGAGGGTTTCCCGAACATAAAACCTCCTCCTTTTTTGAAGTTGGTTAAATATAGCGAATTTCTTTATTATTCCCTCGCATAACTTCACGACGGCGAAATGATACTGGAATAAACAAGAACGTTTACAGAGGAAAAACAAACCTTTTTATAAATGCTGACTCATCGTTCTGAAGAGCGAAAGGCGTTGTTTCTCAACATTGTACTGATATTTTGACCAAGATAGCAGGCGTATTCAGGAGCGTTCGACTATTTTCCGTTCGACTATTTTCCGAATTCGACTCGAGTCGAAGACGAGTCGAATGCCACGGAAATCTTTATTCACAACGACGTTCGATTCGTCTTCGACTCGTTTCCGTCTTCGGAAACTATGTGACATAGATAACACGTTTATGCAAGCATTTACGGAGATAATAGATTTGATTGAACGAATAACTGAGTGAATGAAAAATTATAACATTTATAAAATATCATTTTATTTCTTTAATTTAATTCTTAGATGAATTTCTGGCCTAGAGAAAATATAGTTTTACTTTTTAAATGGTTTTTAACCATAGTAACCTTAATAATTCTTCATTATAAAAACTTGTTTTAAAATTTACGAAATGTCTTTGTAAACGAGATGTAAAGTGTCAAGATCTTGCTTTGCTTTGTTGTGGCGGTTTATTTTGTGTTTTCTTGAAACTAACTTGAAACGTACAACATACTGATTCCTGTAGGAATTTGGGAAATTTTACAGTTTATGTACTATTCCGACGTCGCTATATTAATTGGACATTTCATCAAAATCCGTCCGAGAGTTTTAGCGTGAAGAAGGAACAAACATCCATCCATACTTACAAGCTTTCGTATCTAAAATATTAGTAGGATACTTATGTGTTTTTAATCTGTTTAAGATGGTGTGTTGAAGCTACAATATGAAGCTACAATAGGGTTTAATAATTTAGCTTCTAGGTACTCACTGTTCCACTACTTAACTATTGTTATTAATGAGAAATGAGTACTCAATGTTTGTAAGAATACCTAACTACTGTTGTAAATAAACCCAAGCGATTTAAATAAACTGTGTATTATAATATGTTCAGTTTTATTCAAGATTTTTTTTAATAAGTAACAATACAATTATATACTTGCAATAAGTACTATCACAGAAAAAAAAGGTTTGCATCGCAAGTGAACAATAAAGTATGCTAAACTACTTAAAAATAGACACAGTCAATCTTCATAAGTAAATGTTCTTAATGGGGATAAGCAGAGCATTCAGTAGGTACTAGCATAAGTGCTCTCAGAACCATTTACCTCGAGAGTTAAGAAATAAGTATTATGAGCATTTTACATGTCATGTTTGTGATTTTTGCCCAGTCAGCCCAATAACTATGGAGTGATTTCAATTTATTTGTAAAACAACGCCAAGGCCTTTTAATACTCCAAACACCTTTCGATGCAGTTTATGGACTTCATGTGCATTTTATTAAATTTTTCTTCAGGACTGTTCATGTCAGCCTGCGAAATCGGGGTCATCAGGCTAGGTTGGGTAGCCTGAATACTCTGAAAATAGTCAAAAATTTGGATATTAGTACATATATCTAGTTATTTAATTTATATGAAGGCAATTTAAATATAAAGTTAATTATAAGCAACTAGCTTTCCGCCCGCGGCTCCGCCTATAGGTTATATCGGGCCCAACTGTGGGATAAGATGTAGCCTATGTCCTTTCCCAGGCTCTAATCTATCTCTGTACCAAATTTCATCAAAATCGGTTCAACAGTTTAGGCGTGAAAGACGACAGACAGATAGACAGACAGAGTTACTTTCGCATTTATAATATTAATAAGTAAGGATAAAGAATTACACAGATAAGCAAATCTTATTTTTAACAAAACATTTCCTACTTGATAGTGAATGCTATGAAATCACATCCACATCCTCATAACTTCTGGCGCATTCAGTGCCTGAGTTGTTTGCGTTATTGATGTAGACATTGATGCCTGGCCCTTTGTTACAAAATTTCTGTTAACTATCTTGTGCCAGAAAGTGCAAGACTGTAAAAAAAATTAGAGCTATTTGTAACAAGATCTTACCACAATTTTTGTTTAATAATGAGTCTCCGATGCCTCTGTATCTTGTGAAAATAAAGGCAAGAATCTGTATTTTAAATTACACCTTACTTACTTTGAATTCCACGGGAATGGCTAATATCTTGGTGGTTGGTGGATAATATGTTTACAAATTACTCAACAAAGTGAGATATTCGCAAGGAAGCGACTTTTAAATGATATATGTTTTGAAAATTGGTATCTTGAAAAGTATTAGAAAAATCCCTTATCTCCATGTTGGAAGACATTGTCTCCGGTCCTTGTTTTGCTCTTTCTTTATTTCTCACTCGGATTGTAACGTAAAACTGAATTTTAACTTGATTCTAGCACAAAATGTTTATTTACATGTGTAAGTCGAATGCTCAGAAGCAATCGTGAACTTTTCCGAATTTGGATCCGAATTAGAATGTCAAATTTGACATTCGGATCGAGCCGAACGCTGCAGAATACGGTGAGTCGAAGGCATTCGAAAACGGATCGAATTTCGATCCGTTCTCGATAGTCGAACGCTCCTGAATACCCCTGCTGCAGGCGTATTCAGGAGCGTTCGACTATTTTCCGTTCGACTATTTTCCGAATTCGACTCGAGTCGAAGACGAGTCGAATGCCACGGAAATCTTTATTCACAACGACGTTCGATTCGTCTTCGACTCGTTTCCGTCTTCGGAAACTATGTGACATAGATAACACGTTTATGCAAGCATTTACGGAGATAATAGATTTGATTGAACGAATAACTGAGTGAATGAAAAATTATAACATTTATAAAATATCATTTTATTTCTTTAATTTAATTTTTAGATGAATTTCTGGCCTAGAGAAAATATAGTTTTACTTTTTAAATGGTTTTTAACCATAGTAACCTTAATAATTCTTCATTATAAAAACTTGTTTTAAAATTTACGAAATGTCTTTGTAAACGAGATGTAAAGTGTCAAGATCTTGCTTTGCTTTGTTGTGGCGGTTTATTTTGTGTTTTCTTGAAACTAACTTGAAACGTACAACATACTGATTCCCGTAGGAATTTGGGAAATTTTACAGTTTATGTACTATTCCGACGTCGCTATATTAATTGGACATTTCATCAAAATCCGTCCGAGAGTTTTAGCGTGAAGAAGGAACAAACATCCATCCATACTTACAAGCTTTCGTATCTAAAATATTAGTAGGATACTTAAGTGTTTTTAATCTGTTTAAGATGGTGTGTTGAAGCTACAATATGAAGCTACAATAGGGTTTAATAATTTAGCTTCTAGGTACTCACTGTTCCACTACTTAACTATTGTTATTAATGAGAAATGAGTATTCAATGTTTGTAAGAATACCTAACTACTGTTGTAAATAAACCCAAGCGATTTAAATAAACTGTGTAAGTATTATAATATGTTCAGTTTTATTCAAGATTTTTTTTAATAAGTAACAATACAATTATATACTTATACTTGCAATAAGTACTATCACAGAAAAAAAAGGTTTGCATCGCAAGTGAACAATAAAGTATGCTAAACTACTTAAAAATAGACACAGTCAATCTTCATAAGTAAATGTTCTTAATGGGGATAAGCAGAGCATTCAGTAGGTACTAGCATAAGTGCTCTCAGAACCATTTACCTCGAGAGTTAAGAAATAAGTATTATGAGCATTTTACATGTCATGTTTGTGATTTTTGCCCAGTCAGCCCAATAACTATGGAGTGATTTCAATTTATTTGTAAAACAACGCCAAGGCCTTTTAATACTCCAAACACCTTTCGATGCAGTTTATGGACTTCATGTGCATTTTATTAAATTTTTCTTCAGGACTGTTCATGTCAGCCTGCGAAATCGGGGTCATCAGGCTAGGTTGGGTAGCCTGAATACTCTGAAAATAGTCAAAAATTTGGATATTAGTACATATATCTAGTTATTTTATTTCTATGAAGGCAATTTAAATATAAAGTTAATTATAAGCAACTAGCTTTCCGCCCGCGGCTCCGCCTATAGGTTATATCGTGCCCAACTGTGGGATAAGATGTAGCCTATGTCCTTTCCCAGGCTCTAATCTATCTCTGTACCAAATTTCATCAAAATCGGTTCAACAGTTTAGGCGTGAAAGACGACAGACAGATAGACAGACAGAGTTACTTTCGCATTTATAATATTAATAAGTAAGGATAAAGAATTACACAGATAAGCAAATCTTATTTTTAACAAAACATTTCCTACTTGATAGTGAATGCTATGAAATCACATCCACATCCTCATAACTTCTGGCGCATTCAGTGCCTGAGTTGTTTGCGTTATTGATGTAGACATTGATGCCTGGCCCTTTGTTACAAAATTTCTGTTAACTATCTTGTGCCAGAAAGTGCAAGGCTGTAAAAAAAATTAGAGCTATTTGTAACAAGATCTTACCACAATTTTTGTTTAATAATGAGTCTCCGATGCCTCTGTATCTTGTGAAAATAAAGGCAAGAATCTGTATTTTAAATTACACCTTACTTACTTTGAATTCCACGGGAATGGCTAATATCTTGGTGGTTGGTGGATAATATGTTTACAAATTACTCAACAAAGTGAGATATTCGCAAGGAAGCGACTTTTAAATGATATATGTTTTGAAAATTGGTATCTTGAAAAGTATTAGAAAAATCCCTTATCTCCATGTTGGAAGACATTGTCTCCGGTCCTTGTTTTGCTCTTTCTTTATTTCTCACTCGGATTGTAACGTAAAACTGAATTTTAACTTGATTCTAGCACAAAATGTTTGTTTACATGTGTAAGTCGAATGCTCAGAAGCAATCGTGAACTTTTCCGAATTTGGATCCGAATTAGAATGTCAAATTTGACATTCGGATCGAGCCGAACGCTGCAGAATACGGTGAGTCGAAGGCATTCGAAAACGGATCGAATTTCGATCCGTTCTCGATAGTCGAACGCTCCTGAATACCCCTGCTGGTCTTTATTAAACGTAATGGTAAATGGATTGGCTTAATGGTCTGCATTGCCAAGTGCACATTTTAACGATGACTGCACAAACAAGCAAACGGATTTGTGATTTTTGACCTCCGATAAAAAGAGGTCTGTAGCATCGTAGCTCCTAAACGAATTGATCGATTTTAATGCGGTTTCTTTTTTAGAATGAAAGCTGACGGAATGGTTGTTAGCTTTATTTGATTACAATTCAGCCGTTTAAGAGTTGACTCACGACAATTATTGCAATACGAAAATTTTAATTTTAGAGTTATTAGGGGAGTGGCAGTTGTAGAAATAATCCAAATGTTAAGTTCTGTAGGTAAATCGACAAAGGCATACCTGACTTTCTTCTCTAGCACTACAGTTTGCCCTCAACGGCAATAGCGACACATGCGATCCTCAGAGGACGCTTACAGGACGTCAAAGATCCTGACTCACGTTTTACCAAATAAAACAATGTACAGGTAGCGGCACGTCAAGTCATTCATTTTCTCTACGAAAGTCGACGTTATTACGATAAGAGCGATGTCAAAGTAAACATCATGTATAACCAGATGTGCTGAAGTACAGAACTTACTCCGCTGCGAGTCTTGGCCTTCGCTACGAAACGCAGAACACTATTATCTACGAGAACTCATCATTTGTCACGGTCTCGTGCAGTGCCTTGACAGTAGCTGGCACGGAGCTCGTTCAAATGAAAAACAAACAAATTACAGTCAGCTGAAGACACCTGAATCCTCTACCGGATAAAGATGAAGTTGTCTTTGAAAAACCCTAAAAAGCTGACTGTAGTTAAGTTATCAAAAAGGTTGAGAGCCACTGTGCTAATGGCGATGGCGGTGTAAAATGTCTGAAAGCGAGGAAGGTAAGAGCGAGTAGGCGTCACGTGCGGCTCCGTCGCGGAGTTTTTCCCGCGCCCGCATTAATCATTGCCAAAACTTGCCGAGGAAATACCTGCGAGGGCCATGCTTTCCACCCAGAGATAACGCGACCAAGAAATATGTTCACCTTTTAAAGTGTTTTCCGTTAAGTGGGAAATCTTTTTAAATTAATTTAGTTTTTTCTGCTCGTATTTTTTCTTCGAGCGTCGCGCGTTGTCTAGCGACCAAAGCGGCAATTTATCACGATTGTTTCCGTGCGTCGAAAGGCACGTTACTCGTTGGCTACAGTCAAGTAAGTTTGCGGTTTGTAAACTGTCAGTAGGGTAGACAAGTTCGCCACATACTTACCTATTGATTTTTTCGCAAGTATCATTTTATCTTATAAATTCTTTGATTGAAGAGCTATTACTAAAATTCTTTTTAAACTTTGCCATACAAAGATTTTGCATTTGCTCCAAATTGAGGTTGCCGTACTTAGTGAAGTGTCTAGCCTTAAAAACCTCCCTACAAAATTTTGTAAAAAAATTTATATGCCTGAAAAAAAAAACATTTCAATGAAAGTGAAATGTTTCACCAAAAATATTTGTTTGAAGATTTCAGTTCTCCAAATAATTTTTACGGAAAACGACAATTTCATAACCCAATACTTACACGATAATAAAAGCACAACAGCCGCGCGACAAATAATAAACATCTTAGACAAACTATATTTTTAAACAGTCAGATTTGGGATGTAATAATTTAATTCTGATTTTAATTTAATTTAATTTAATTAACTAACTAATACTAGCGTAAGTCAACATTGTTACTAACACTATGGGCTAATGACCTGAAATAAAGAATTTGAATTGAATTGAATATAATGAAGATAGCAAACTAACAAGGTCTCCAAAGTATCACACTCTTCAGCTTTTGAAGTTTTCTCAATCTTGTCGGCCGTGTCAAGGCGCTCCTCAACTCCTCCAGTTCTTTGTACTCACAACTAAGAGACCCCTACGTGTAATCTGTTTGTCCAACTGACCTACTTTTGTTTAGAAATCTGCATCCGAGAAGACACATTTTGGATTCTACTGTGTGATAATAGAGTTGAACTTGCTTTAGCGTATCTTCATAGAACTTCCGCCGAATTTAATTTTCATGGTGTTGACCGTCTGATAAAATGGTTTATCTATTCCATTTAATTATTGAAAAGTTTTGTACTCCTAAAGTTTGCTAAGGCATGGTACGGATAAGATGTATTGATGGTTTAAAGTCTTGAGACAGCACTAAAAGAAAAGGGGCTTCTTTATCGAAAAACAGAGTAAATGATAAAAGAAATGAGAAATTCAAAAAGTTTATTCTATTACCATTCACAGTTCACAAAATTATAGAAACAATCGTCAAATTACAGTTCATTCAGTAATTAAATTATTATTAGTATAAAAATGAAATTTTACGTAACAGTGCACACTGAGCTTACCACAATTTTTCCTTAAATCTAATTTGCTTCACGACAAATAAATGTCTTTTCAAAAGGAGACATTGAAACTTATTTTTCACAAAATGGGAGACATTTACGGACTATTAGACGGAGATCCCAGGGCCGCCAGATCTTACTTATTTTCTCATAAACCAAATGTGTCGGAAATAGTAGTGCTAGTACGTACTAGTAATGTATGAATACCAGCTAGCCTGGGCCGACGGCCAATTTTCAGCTATCAGGTTCTGAAGGTACTTCCAAAAATTACCCACTTGTCTTGAAGTCTGGCTGCTGATGTCTTATAGAATACTAGCTTTCCGCCCGCGGCTCCGCCCGCGTGGACTACAGGTTATATCGTGCCCAACTGTGGGATAAAATGTAGCCTATGTCCTTTCCCAGGCTCTAATCTATCTCTGTACCAAAATTCATCAAAATCGGTTCAGCGGTTTAGGCGTGAAAAGGTAACAGACAGACAGACAGACAGACAGAGTTACTTTCGCATTTATAATATTAGTAGGGATAGTAGGGATAATTAATTAAATACAAAAATTAATGTTCAACAACACCAGACACTCTCTGTCGGCTGTAATTTCTGCCAGACGCGTCACAGTTCGCAAGTAAATTATGCGTTTATACCTATAATCTGAGCCGTGATTTCTGTATATGATGTTCAGGGAACTATAACAATACTTTTTATAGCACCCACACATTTGGTTTATGAGAAAATAAGTAAGGTCTGGCGGCCCTGGGATCTTGTCTACCTTTTGTAATGAATTTTAAAGCTAGTTTACCTTGGAGACTATCCCGTTTTGATTAAGAACCTCGTGACAAAATCGCGTATTTTAGCACTAAGATCAAGACTGCATACTCAGTTAAAAATTAATACAAATTTAAATGTCCCCTTTTGGAAAAACACTCATTTTTTTCTACCCGTTATCAACAAATTACTATCAATTCAACAAAATTAATTAGGATCGTTCATTGTTCCGTCTCATTTGGCGCCTTTAATTTGAGGACAGTTTTTATGAAACATTAACGGATATTAAGAACAAGTTCAAGAACCAGCCCACTAAACTAAACAACTATCACCAGGGAATCCATTTAAAATTCCCAAAAAATATATTTAACTTTACATACTACCGCGATCAGTTGATAGACAAAGATTTACTTGAAGAAATTTGTTCAGTTCGGAGGCCTGATTCACATCCTTAATTATCGCTAACCCCAATGAGAAGAAAGGATCAATGAGATTTATTGTTGTTATTATTGTTTATCATGTACCACGAAGTCGTGAAGGCAGGGGCTAAAAACTACACTTACGTTATAATAAGGCGGATTCACATGAAGGTAATCTTAGTTCTGACCTGGTTCACTTGCCATACGTTCAAGTTTTCATACTCCTCAATACATGCGTCAACCTGAAAAAAAAACTTAATGAGGAAACTACACTCTGGGTATATTATCTTTTAAAAGACTAATGTTTTTAACTTATCAACGAAATGACGGATGGTTTAGTCAAGTGGTAGTAACCCTGCTTCTTGACCGACGTGTCTTGGGTTTAATTCCCGGTCGCGGCAAATATTTGTATAAAAAGCAGATGTTTGTTCCCGAGTCACGGGTGTTCGTTTTTATCTTTACGTATGTTCCAAGGGACCCCTACAAAGGAAAACCTTAATGTGGATGTGAGTGTGTAGCATTTATTTTCATTTTTATTTTATCTGCTTTTTTAATATGTAAAATTGCAAGTCCTGTCTTAGTGAAGCCCAGTCCAAACCTTTGGACCTAGAAAGCTGAAATTTTGCGCAAACAGTATTTTGTACGAAAGGGTTACCATGGAGACGAAGACCAGGGCACACATACACATACATAAGCTGAAGCCTTTGTCCCATTGTGGTAGTCAGAGACCACAGATTGCCACTGTAGTATACCACGCACCTCGCCTCACTCTTATTTGTAGCTAGTATAAGTATATGCAAGCATGTCTGTATTGTCTGTATCTGGCAGTCGATAAACGGTTCTTAACCTGACTACACGTCTCTCATTGCCACATCTCATTGCATGGTGACCCTTCCAGGATTCGAACCTGGAATCTTCTTATTGATTGCTACGATCCAAACACACCTCTTTTGCTCCTTTAGTTTTGCCCAGGGCGGGTATACTCTAGTCCTTACTAATATTATAATCCTTACTAATATTATAAACGCAAAAGTTTGTATGTTTGGATGTTTGTTACTCTTTCACGCTCAAACGGCTGAACCAATTTTGATAAAATTTGGTATGGAGGTAGCTGCCACCCTGGATTAACACATAGGCTACATAATTTACCCAAATTCCCATGGAAACAAAGTCCCGGGCGGAAAGCTAGTTTTGTACCTAACCTATTTATTACCAATGAAAGACATGATTTTTACACTAGTTCCACTTATTTATTTAATACTAGCTTTCCGCCCGCGGCTCCGCCCGCGTCCTAATTTTTTTAAAAATAATAAGTATCCTATAAACCTCACGGAGCCCGAGACCTTTCCAACGAATGCAAAACCGTGTAAATCGGTTCGTGCGTTCTGGAGTTATAGCGTCAGGAAGGAAAACCCGTCTTATTTTTATATAGTAGAAGATTGTTATGCCACCGGTATTGATTACATCATCTTCAGGCGTGTCTTAGCTTAAACTTAGTTTGAATTGGTATTTCATTGGTAATAATATTAAGTTCAATCAAGAAGCAAGAACACAAAGTATAAACTACATAGTATATAACTGACCTGGTCGGGTTTGAATCCCTTGTCGACGCAGCGCTCGATGACGTCAGCGATGCTCACCGTCTTGCTGGAGCCGGCCACGTCGCGCACGATCGCGAATATGCGGTCCGTCGCGCTTATTCCCCTATTTATACATACAACTGCTTTTAAAAACTAGTATCAACAATTACTCTAAAATTTTTAAAAAAATGAATAGTCCTTATTTATCCCTTACAACTCTTAAACGGTTGAACCAGTTTTGGTCCAATAAAAACCCATTTCGATTACGTAAGTACATACAGAGCTGTGGTTGCGCTCAAATTGTGGATAATTTTATCTTCTTTAGAAGTGTGATAGATGACTTTACTGTGAAATGCATAATTTAGATGGAATAAGCGAAAAACTAATAACTATTAATTATTAATTAAAAAAACAAAATACCCGACTGCACACTAAAATAAAATGTATCCTATGACACTCCCGTAATCAAGACAAATCTAACGATACCTCATACATCAAAATCCATCAAGCCGTTTAGGCTACAGGAGGTCACAAAGGAACAGACATACATACATACTTACATACACTCGAAAAACATTACCCTCCTTCTTTGGCAGTCGGGTAAAAAAAGGCCGAAAATTCCGTGGTTTTTCGAGCACCACGAAGTTAGCACAGGTCTTTCGAGGTTGCTTTGGTTTTACACTATTGGTATCTATCCTAACAACATCCCAAAAACTCAGAACGGGGCTATTTTTTGCGACCTAGAATGTTTAAGACGACTAGTTACAGGTTGAAAAAGAACCTCCTAGCTTTATTGAAAATCCTGAACCAGTATCACTTACTGAACACTTTTTTTTGGGGGGGGGGGAGGATTTTTTTTTCCTAAACGTAGACACTACTCGGGTGCACCCCCCGAGCGCTACCAGCACCCCTCGCGTGCCTGGTGTAGGAGTAATGTCTACGATTAGGCAAAAATTGGGCTATTCCCATTGAAAAAATATATGTTTCATAAATGTGTTCTTTGAGTGATACTGGTTCAGGATTTTGAATATGGCTAGGTTCTTTTTCACCCAGTATAGCAAATATAGTTCAGTCTAGATGTAAATCCGTGCTTGCAAAAGGTCGGGTCATTCTGATTTTTTTATATGTTGTTAAGACCTAAACCAATATTGAAAAACCAGATTTGCAATTTCCAAAGTGCTGTGCGAGCGGCGGTGTGACCGAAAAACCATGAAATTTTCGGATTTTTTCCAGTTTTTGCTCAATATCTTAGTGAAGGAAGGGTCTGATCAGTATAGTCACTATAAATACCTTTAAAGTATAGTAAATTTGCTACAATTTGAGATCAAGGCGAGCTCTCTACAGCTATTGGTTTCCAAGATACAGTTCTTCGAAAACATGATTTTTTTGCAAAAAGTGTTTTTTTTCGGAACGTTCACTTATTTTGTAAAATATGCATCCCACATCAAATGTTAAGTTGTAGTAAATTTAATTAGCTTTCATTTGAGATTAAACTAATATCTGTATACCCAGTGGTTTTAAAACAACAGCTACCTAAAGTAACATAATCTGACAGTACCTCTAAGAAAAGTAATATAAATCATGTAGGTAATGTGTTTTGGTTGCCAAATTATGCCTTTCTTTTCATCTTTGATGACCCAGGTTTGGGTTCGTACGAAGATGGTTTCTCGCCGATAGTGATGGACGCTGGGAGAGGCCCCCAGTCTGTATTCGGGTCATCTTCATCATCCGAGCATTTCAGCTCCACTTCCGGGACGTTAGTGCGCAATTTGCCTCCGCATGACTGGCAAAGGACTGAGCTGCGGAGCCCAGCCTTTCTTCACGAGCAGCTCCCAAAGCACCCTTTCTGGCATTTACAGGAAATTTTTCGCAGAAGGGCAGGAGGTGCGGGATCCATGGTGCTGGGGATGGGGATGAGTCCCTGAGAAGACATCTTCCACCCCCAATCAGTGGGATTCAAGTTGACTCCCCGCCACTTCTGCACTTGGAGGTAGCACCTTGCTGCATGGTGGCCTGTGGCATCTTCTGTCGGTGGCAAACGGGCTAGGTTTATGCTCATTGAAGTGACAAATGTCTTATACCTGAGGAAATTCAAAGTGTCCCTCGCGATGTCACCCCCATATAGAGCCACAAAGCACTTGATGCCGGCTTCTTTCACGGCTTGTGGGGTGGAGTCTGGCCGAAGGAAGACCTCCACTTGCTCAGCAAGTGGTTCATTCTTACTCAGGAGTGTGGTGATTTTGGTCTTTCCTTGGCCAAACGGTGCTGAGGTGGTATCGCACCCGGTAAAGGCGTGGGTGAACAGTACCGTCCCGGTTTGTTTTCGAAGAACTGTATCTTGGGAACCAATAGCTGTAGAGAGCTCGCCTTGGTCTCAAATTGTAGCAAATTTACTATACTTTAAAAGTATTTATAGTGACTATACTAATCAGACCCTTCCTTCACTAAGATATTGAGCAAAAACTGAAAAAAATCCGAAAATTTCATGGTTTTTTGGTCACACCGCGGCTCGCACAGCACTTTGGAAATTGCAAATCTGGTTTTTTAATATTGGTTTAGGTCTTAACAACATATAAAAAATTCAGAATGACCCGACCTTTTGCAAGCACGACCCCCTAATAATATTTAACTTGACTGAGCTAATATGAAATCGTGTGGTGACAGGTCATATTTTCAAAATGTGAGAACTTTAGTTTTCACACAAAATATTAAGAAAGCCGACATTTTTGTTTTCTTGATTCTTTTATTTTTAGACTAACGCAATCAGGTGATCGCACTAACTGTTTGGAGAGGAGAATTTTTTTTCATATTTCGACTTCTGTTAAAGAACCGGAAAGTTGTTCAGTTTAAAGAACTGATTCAGATTCTTAAACATTATTCATATTATAATAATATTAACAATGTCAACCCACCTCTGCACATTCTCGTCGACATGTTGCAGCGATTGTTTCGACATCTCCACCAGACGGATCGCTTCAGTCACGTCTTCTTTTTCTACCACGTCCGACAGTCTACGTAAACAAACGAAATACAATTACTATGCAGTGCTTGCAAATAGCGTATCATGCAATGACATGGCATCGTACGGAATTCCGAGCCACATCAAAAAATTTACGAGAAATATACAAAATTGTAAGCTAATTAAAAAAATCTGTACTACAAAGAGTTACGAGGAAACAACGATCTTACGAAAAAACTGCGAGGAATTTAAGTATTGATTGTCTCCTTCTCTTACTATCAAAATGACAAAGACGCCTGCTACTTAAGAGGTCATCCATATATTACGTCACAGCGTATGGGGGAGGGGGGGGTCATACCAAACGTGACCATACATGCTAAAGGGATACCAAAAAAAGCGTGACATAGGGGGGGAGGGATTTTAAAAACTCGAAATTTTGTGTGACGTAATATGTGGACGGCCCCTAGGTATAGATAAGAGTCTGAGTCGCGTTCTGTAATACGGACCTAGTTAGGTGTGTGTCATGATAATGTTGAAGACTAACCTCAACCTAGCGAGCGCCGTGGACAGCCGCAGTATGGCGAGCAGGTTCCTGGCTGACGTGAACGTCACGTCGCGCGCGTTACGGGCCTCGCGACGTAGCTCTACGTACGAAGCTGAAAGTACATTACATTATAGATTTCTACGTGCAGTAAGTTTTTGTAATTTATTTCGCCTCTCCATACAACTGGAGTGATCGGCTGATTTTCCTTTCTATGAGAAGTTTCTATGAGGTTCCTTGGGGAAAGTTGTTCAGTACCATGGGGAGGATCACCCCTTAAAGTTTCGCTAGCTAATTTAAAGTCATCCATATACAGGGTTTTAGGTAAATCTCTTTCAACCTCTCGGGTGGTTAATCAGTCCATGAAACTGAACAACTTTCCCCAAATAATAGGTCAAAATACGAAAAAAAAAATTTTGAGTTCCCATGCAAACTTCATCAGCATATAGCGCATTTTGTTTGGGAATTCAAACTTTTTTTTTTCTTATTTTTACCTATTATTGGGGGAAAGTTGTTCAGTTTCATGGACTGATTAACCACCCGAGAGGTTGAAAGAGATTTACCTAAACCCCTGTAGATAGATAAATAATCATAATAATGCCTTGATAGGCATTTTCTGGGTTAACTCGCTCCATCTTCGACTTCATCTATGACCTTCGTCAAGATTGAGGGCAAGAGTTAACCCATCTTATAATAAAAAAACATACTATATTATAAAAAAAAGTCCCCGCCGCGTCTGTCTCTCCGTCTGAACGCAATAAACTCAAACTCTACTGAACGGATTTTCATACGGTTTTTACAAATGATGGAGTTATTCAAGAAGAAGGTTTATGTGTATAAAATTCATTTCGGAAATTCTCACGGGAACGAAGTCCCGGGTGGTAAACCAGTAATAAATTTACTATCGGGCAGTAGTCGGCAAGTGTATCGGGTAGTAATACTCAGAAAATATAGTCGGCGAGTGTATCGGGCAGTAATACTCACAGACGATGTAGTCGGCGAGTGTGTCGGGCAGTAATACTCACAGACGATGTAGTCGGCGAGTGTGTCGGGCAGTAATACTCACAGACGATGTAGTCGGCGAGTGTGTCGGGCAGTAATACTCACAGACGATGTAGTCGGCGAGTGTGTCGGGCAGTAATACTCACAGACGATGTAGTCGGCGAGTGTGTCGGGCAGTAATACTCACAGACGATGTAGTCGGCGAGTGTGTCGGGCAGTAATACTCACAGACGATGTAGTCGGCGAGTGTGTCGGGCAGTAATACTCACAGACGATGTAGTCGGCGAGTGTGTCGGGCACGTAGGGGTGTTTCCGTTTGGCGAGCGCCACGTACCGCCGCACGAGCCGCATGGGCAGCGCGCGCGTGGCGGTCGGCGGCTGCGAGGAGTGCTGGTGTACGTACGCTATGTGCTTCGCTAGCTCCAAGTCTTTCTCGCTGAGAACAAACAAGAAACATTTCTAAGCTCTTTATCGACAGATCCTGTCCTGGAACAAACATTTGTGCATAAAGCAGATGTTTGTTCTCGGGACATGGTTGTTTGTGTCTGTCTTTATGTGTTTCGAGGGACTCAAGACACAAGGGAAAACCTTAGTGTGGGCCTTTGAGTGTAGCGTTTATTTTACTCTATAAATGAATATTTGTGTTTATCCACCTGTGTTTATCCACAGGTCGGTTCTGCGTCAGCACTCCTGCCTCCCGTCTATAGCTAAAGAAAATTCACCTCCTAGGAGGAGACGAAAACTGGCTTTTGACACTATCACTTGTAGGACGGAATTTGCCAGACGACAGATTTATTCCTCTAGTAACAGAATTTATAATAGAGTAAATATGTCTCTGCAGATAGATGGCTTAAATAGGTATGAGGTTAGAAATAAACTCAAGTCTTGGCTCCAAAACCTAGATTATTCTGAAACAGAAGAGGTTGTGTTGTGAAATGTATTATAATTTGTATTGTATAATATGCTATTTATATAGTGTGACTAATGTATATATATGTTGTATGGTGCGGTATAAGATGTGTAACATATAATAATTATGGAATATATGTGTAATAAATAAAACCTTATTGTATGACGCTCAAACACGCTCACACACCTAAACTTTCACACATGTACACACTCACACACACAAACTCACATACACACACACACTCACATACACACACACACACACACACACACACACACACACACACACCACACACACACACGTACGAACTATATTCTTACTAATCGCTCTTACTGGTTAAGTCACTGGTGTCTTAGCACTGAACCACTGACTTTTATAACACAGGTTTTCCTAGCATAAAGGTCAGGGAATATTGTTATTGTGTACCCCATAAAAAGCCATTGTTTACTATTGTACTAGCTTTATAATTTCCTGTACGTGTTTATACTTTAAGAGGCTTAAAATAAATTATTATTATTATTATTATTATTATTATTATTATTTTAATGCTTAACTTGTGTGACGTTAGTTTTTTTATGTTGAGGAGATTTTTTTTTTTTTTAGATTTTAGTGTAAATAGTAATGTTCATACTATTACACTAAATCTAAAAAAAATATAAATAGTAAATTCAGTAAGTGTTCAGCTATCACATGCTGCAATCTTCTTCTTCTTCTTAGCGAGTCGATGGCAAGTAACTATAAAGTTGTGGCCCAGAACGTAGCCACTTGAACGGCGGATTGAGTAGCGTCCATTAGGTCTCGTTGCGTGCAGGTGGTAGGGCACGCACTGCATGTTGCTAGGTGGATGCACTGATGCTGCAATTTAAATGTTTTTTTTGGCACCTTGCCATTACTAAAGTGGCTCTAACCTTAATAAATATCATTAATTTTTCATTCTGTTTTTATAATTTTTTACTGAAAATTTTTAAAAAAAGTGTTGAATAAAATTTAAAATAAAATAAAATAGTTCTATAAACATCAAAACTGTTTGGTATAGAGGCCAGCGCATCAGTTTACTCCATTTTCATTGCAAACCGCTCTTATCACAATAGCACAGAGTGCACGCGTGTGGTAACCTGAGTTGCGGCCATCCGTACCTAACGATGAAACAATTTGATTAATAGGTACAAATACTTACCGGTTGGGCTTATCCTGTATGAGCCAGAGCAGATCAAACCTCGAGAGCAGAGCGGCGGGTAGTTGTATATTCTGCTCGATGGTCCGCTTGGGGTTGTAGCGGCCGTACGCCGGGTTGGCGGCCGCGAGGATCGACACGCGCGCGTTCAGGCATGTCATTATACCCGCCTGAGGATTTACAATACAATACAATACGACGACGACAATTGACGGCCGGTTTGGTCGAGTGGTAGTGGCCCTGCCTCTCGATCGACGGGTCCTGGGTTCGAATCCCAGTCGGGGCAAATATTTGTGTAAAAAGCAGATGTTTGTTCTCGGGTCATGGGTGTTTGTGTCTGTCTTTATGTGTGTTCCGAGGGACCCACGACACAAGGGAAAGCCTTAATGTGGGCCTTTGAGTGTATGGAAAAAAAAACTCTTTATTGCACACAAAAACCATAACAATAAAACAAACAAATGTTCATCATCTAGTGTACAATGCGGCGGCCTTATTGCTATAGAGCAATTTCTTCAGATTTACGTAATTGTTATAAAGCAAGATAATTAGCATGGACGGTGGCAAACTCGCGCGTCATGCCACTTCGATGCTAAAACTCGCTCGCCCTCTGGTGTTGTCATTTTGACACCTTTTTGACATTTGACCGCTTTGTTTGTACTTGAGCTGCTGCTTAATAATATAATATACTTTATTGTAAAAAAAAACACAATAAACAGGTACAGTAACAAATATTTCTCGCGTCTTTACAGTGTAGATATTTGAGTTCAACAACAAACGAAACACCAACTAGGTATCGGTTGGCGCAAAAAAGAACAGATAAATACAGTAAATAAAAAAATGCTGTCTAGTTAGCAGGCGCGATTAGTACTACTTACAGTGGCTCATGGTAAGTATAAGTTTCAAGATTCAAAACAATTATTTCATACTAGCTTTCCGCCCGGGACTTCGTTCCCGTGGGAATTTAGGGAAATTATGTGGACTTTGTGTTAATCCTGGGTGTCAGCTACCTCCATACTAAATATCAAAAGTGGTTCAGCCGTTTCAGAAAGAGTAACAAACATTCATACATCCTCATGAACTTTCGCATTTATAATATTAGTAGGATTTACAGTACAACATAAAAAAATGAAGTACCTTGGCGATGCTGATGGTCTGCTGCTCCATGACCTCGTGTATGGCGGTGCGGTCTGCGTCGGCCATCTTGTCGAACTCGTCGATACAACACACGCCCTGGTCGGCCAGCACGAGCGCCCCGCCCTCCAGCATCATCTCGCCAGTGAATGGATCCTAAGAATATCATGTGCTATCTTTACTTGTCAGTGTCATATTTTTAAACATTGCTGTAATAAAATAAGAACTGTCAAGTTGGGTGTTGAGGTTAACACACGCGGTTTGACAAATTTCTTATAATTTGTGTTTTTTCACCTGTTTAGTTGCCTTGTATAACCTGCTTTTTTGTGTTTGTGTTGTCCGGTGCTATTGGGTAAGTGTTATTTGTTTTAGTTTTGTGCTGGGTCGACGACCAAGTCGTCGTCGGCCCCTGAGCCGGTCCCCCCTGACCTCTCATCTCCTCCTCTGTTTGATACAGATATGAGTAGCTTAGATGGTCAAGTTCCCCCCGTCAGTAGGAAAAGAACTAGTGAGAATTCTACTGCTCCCCCAAAAAAATCAACTCCGCCCTCTACTTCAATTGAGAACATATATACCCATCCTTCTTATGAAGATGGCAAAAAATATTCCGTAGCGGACACCGGACCTTTTATTGTCCATGTATATAGGGAAGAATCCCACCCTAAAGCTGGGACCACCCTCAACCCCATTCAGTTCGGGCAAATTCTTAGAAAAGCGGATATCCGTGGCATTTCCAGACAAGGAGTGAAGAGTGTCGGTAGAAACAGAGTCTCTGTTGAGTTTATATCAGGAGATGCAGCCAACCAATTCCTGGTGGAACCCACTCTGGTATCCCGTAAATTTAAGGCCGTCATCCCCACATTTAATATCACGAGAATGGGTATTGTTAAAAACATCCCAACTGAGTTTTCAATGTCTGAATTTGTCGAGGAAGTAAATCTCCCCGTGGGTTGTGGTGAGATACTTAAAGCCCGAAGACTCAATAGAAAGGTATATAAAGATACGGGCATTGAATGGGTCCCAACAAGCACTGTTGTAATCACCTTTAGTGGTCAACTTCTCCCGGCATATATTACATGTTGCCACACTGTTGTAGAGGTACAAATTTATGAATTGCCCACAATACAGTGTAACGCCTGCTGCAGATTTGGACACACTAAAGATAAGTGCCGGTCTAAAGTAAGATGTTTTAAATGTGGCCAACCTCATAATGGGGCATCTTGTAACATTCCAGAAGAGGAAGCTTTCTGCATCCTTTGCTCCGGAAACCACTTCGCCACTAATAAAAGGTGTCTAGAACATGTACGACAAAAGGACATTAAGCATGTCATGTCTCGGGATAGTGTGTCATACTATGAAGCCTCTCAGCGCTTCCCCACAGTCCAAAAGCCGTCTTACGCAGACATGACTAGACTCGCATCTCCTCCCCAAAATCCAAACTTACAGTCTCAACCCCAGTCCTCCAGAGTACCACCCTCTCAGATCCCCTCCTCTCAAGACCACACCACTCAGATCCCCTCCAGCCATAGGCGCACAATTTACTCCCCAATTCGTCCTCGGGCTCCTGTCTCCCCTGGATACGATAGAGCTGCACATAGATCTCTCATCTCTCAAAGGGATCCCCCAGAACCACAGAACGGTGTTGCTCTTGGAGGATCTCCCTTGACAGGTATCACTCCTGATAATCCCGATAATCTGTTGGACGTAATTTTATCTCTATTAATTAATATCTTTAGTAAATTTAACGACTGCTCCCCACCGCCCTACGTTGCCCAAAAACTTGATCTTCTTTTTAATATTGTTAACAATGCTCCAAATAATTCAATGGAACGCCCGCAGTATTAGACCTAAAAAACACGAAATAACTCAATTAATTAACACACATCACCCACTCATCTTTGCCATCACGGAGTCATGGTTGGTGCCAGGTTCTCGATTTCGAGTTGCCGGTTACCACTGCATTCGTGATGACAGAGCTGATGGTTATGCTGGTGCTGCATTTTTAATAAAATCTTCAGTTGTATTTACCCGTTTAACTCTTCCCCCTCTTCCTTATGATATCAATGCGATAGCTATCAGGGTCGCAGACCTGACGATTATCTCAGTTTATCTTCATGACCCTCGTACAATTTCTATTTCTGACCTTATTCCTATCTTCTCCTTGGTGTCTGGCTCTTTCCTCATTCTGGGAGACTTCAATTGTCATCATGTTCTATGGCAGGCCAACGCTGACTATGATGCCTTTGCAAACGAACTTGTTGGTCTTATAGACTACTACAATGTCAGCATTCTGAATGACGGCTCCCCAACACGACGCACACCCCCTGGACAAAATCCCAGTGCTGTTGATCTGTCTTTGTGCTCTCCTGATCTTCATTCTTTGTTAGCTTGGAAAGTTTTGACTGACACCCATGGCAGTGACCATATGCCCATATTAATTTCTGCGCCAACGCTTTCCATTCCTTTAAGAAAATTTTCCCCATTATTAAAATACCGCCTTCCTAAGGCTGATTGGGATAAATTTGCTAGGGCTTCCGATTCGTGCATAAGTCTTCTTCCGTCTGTCAATGAAAGTAACGTAGCATCGTGTTACGATGGTTTGGTCGAAGGTTTAAACAAAGCCGCAGATGCTAGCATCCCTGGAAAAAAATCTAAAGTTGGCTCCAAAATCTCCCTCCCATGGTGGGACGCCGAGTGTTCGGAAATGTTCCAACGACGTAAGGAGGCAGAAGCCGCTTATTGTCTTTGCATGACCACCGAAAACTTCATAGTTTACAAGAAGACGGCGGCTTTAGCAAAACGTCTCTTTAAGAAGAAGAAGAAATTAGGATGGACCCGCTTCTGCGAAAATCTCGCCCCACGCTCTCCCTCTACTTTACTTTGGAGATCCATCCGCTCCTTTAGAAGGTCTTTGTCTTCTCAAACGGTGTCTTCCACTGATATCGACATCTGGATTCATAGCTTTATCAACAAGCTGTCCCCGCTGTCGGTTCCAACTCTAGAATCTTTACCTTGCTCTTACCCTCGGTTTCTTTCCTCTCACCCATTTGATAACCCTTTCTCTCTCTCTGAATTACTTATTTCTCTTAAAAATCTCAAAGACTCTTCACCTGGCTCCGATGGAGTCCCTTACTCTTTTTTGGTGTATGCTGGCGAATCCACGAAATCTTTATATCTTTCCTTGATAAACAAATACTATGAACTTGGAACCACCCCTGATGCGTGGAGAAATCAACTGATCATCCCTATCCTAAAACCAGGAAAAATCTCTTCGGATCCGGATTCATATCGACCTATTGCTCTGTCTTCCACACTCGTTAAAGTCATGGAACATATGTTAAAGAAACGTCTTGAGTGGTTTGTGGAATCAAAAAATATACTAGCCCGGACCCAATTTGGGTTTCGCAGGGGATTAAGTTGTACGGATAGTTTAGCCATCCTGACCACTGATATGAGATTGGCTTTCTCAAGGAATGAATTCTTCGTGGGTGTGTTTCTCGACGTGACTGCTGCTTATGACAATGTCTTACTTCCTGTGCTCAGGCAGAAGATGCTGAATCTGAGTATTCCAGAGAGGCTAACACATTTTATATGTAACATGTTGTCGGAGAGAACCATTCAGGTACGGGTGAACGATGTGCTTTTTCCCCCAAGACGAGTTTGGAAGGGTCTTCCGCAGGGGTCAGTTATCAGCCCGCTCTTATACAACCTGTACACGTATGACCTTGATCAGGCCGTCAATTCCTTTTGCAACGTTTTACAATACGCCGATGACCTCGCTCTGTATGTGGCATCTAGTTCAGCTGAAGAGGCTGCTCATAGGCTAAATCGTGCGATGTACTACTTGGAGGACTGGTTGCTTGATCATGGTTTGTCCTTGTCGGTTGCTAAGAGCTGTCTAGTCGTATTCTCCAGGAGAAGACTTATTCCCGATATAGACGTCCTGTTTGCGGGTCAGCCGATTCCCAAGTCCAGTAAGGTCAAATTTCTCGGTGTCTACCTGGATAGTAAAATGAGTGGAGTCCCCCACCTTGAATACATTATTAAAAGGTGCGAAAGAAACGTCAACGTCATGCGTTGCTTGTCTGGAGTCTGGTGGGGTGCACATCCCTATTGCCAGAAGCTTGTCTATAATGCGCTTATACGCAGCCACTTCGATTACGGCTCTTTTGTTCTGGAACCTTGCAGCAAGGTTGCTCTCGCTAAGCTGGATAAAATCCAGTACAAATGTCTCCGTATAATCCTGGGTGCAATGAAATCTTCCCCAACGAATGCCTTGCAGGTCGAGGCGTTAGATCCCCCGTTATATCTCCGTCGAAATTACTTGTCGGATAGATACTTTTTCAAAGTTATACAAAATAATTCGCACCCTCTGTTGAAGAAACTAAAATCCCTGTCCGATGTTATCCCGGGAAATAGATATTGGTTTCACAAGGAATTTCCTTGTCTAATCAAAAGTTTCCGCAAATTTGCGGCTCTTGAATTCCCCTGTTTTCAAAAATCCATTTCTCCCATTTTTTCCACTCCGTTTCAAGCACTACTGCACGTTCCCAACATCATATTAAATATTGGTATTCAAAAAGATACTCCTGGTGCTAATGCCGTCTTCCAAGATATCGTTAATTCTAGGTGGCATGACCATCTTCACTTTTTCACTGATGCCTCCAAGCTTTCCACTGACGGAGAAGTTGGTGTTGCGGTGTGGGTTCCCAAATATAAAATATTATTAAACTATAAGTGTCCCTCCATCTCATCAGTTTTTACGGGTGAGGCGTTGGCTATTCTGGAATCGGTTAAGTATATACTTTCACACAAAATCCCCAAATCGACTATATTTTCGGACTCCCGCAGCTGCCTTCAGGCTATTGTATCTAACTCTTTTTCCTCGCGTAACTTCCCCGTGATTTTTAACATCAGAGAGGCCTTGCATGATTGCCACTCCCTGGGGTTTGAAGTAGTTCTCATATGGATCCCGGGTCATGCTGGGATTCAAGGGAACGAAACTGCGGATATGATGGCAAAAGAAGCGATCCATCTGGGTTCCAATGACCATTACCTTATTTTTTCGCATGATCTTTGTGCATCTGCTAGTGTGGATCTTAACAGGGATTGGATGGCTTTTTGGTCACGTACTAAAAAGGTCAAAGGCAAGTATTATGGAGACATTCAGCCTTTTATACCAACACGACCTTGGTTCTACCGATTCCGCGAGGCAGACAAACGGACCACCTCAGTCATCTGTAGACTACGCCTAGGTCATACTTGTACTCCCCTCCACCTCCATAAACTACAGATCCGAGCTTCTCCAGTCTGTGATTGTGGTGTTGAGGATGGTACCACTGATCATGTCTTGTTCAACTGCGCTTTACGCCCGGTCTCTCTTTATGATATACCTCTCGCTAAAGTCCCTAAACCTATAAATGTGAAGTCCCTTTTGTTATACACTAACTCCCCGCTTATCAAACTAATATCTAAATACATTTGTAAATATGACATAAAACTGTAATACATGTATGGAATGCTTTTGTGATGTCTTGTGTTGTCCTGCCACAGGTGATGATGCAGCTCAATGGAAGGATATAACGTTGCCGTAACCTGTCAAATTTTTTCAGTTTGTTTTCCTCGGACTTGACACTGGCAGTAATGGTCGCACATTATACATGACCGGTTGCCATGATATAAAAAAATAAAAAAAATAAAATAAGAACAACAAAATGCCTCAGCTCCGCTTTCAGGATTTATTAATGTTATTATCGCACCTCCATCAGATATTGATTTACCTCCATGAGATGTGATATTCCCTCCATCAGATGTTGATGTAACCTTCATCAGATATTGATATTCCCTCCATCTGATGTTGATGTCATCTCTATTAGTTGTTGATCTTACCTCCATTTGACATTGATGTTGCCTGGCTATGTTACCGTCATCAGATATTGATGTTACCTCCATCAGATGTTGACATTACCTCCTTTTGATGTTACCTGCATCAGTTGTTGATGTTACCTCCATCAGTTGTTGATGTCACTTCCAAAAGATGCGCGGCGCGAGACTGTCGATATAGTTCAGTAGTTTAGACTTGGCCACTCCCGGGTCACCCATCAGACAGATATTGATATTACATCCATCAGTTGTTGATGTTACATCCATCAGATGTTAATGTAACCTCCATCAGATGTTGATGTTACCTTCAAAACAGCAGCAGTAAGGCCGACGCCCGAGGAGCCGCGGCCGGTGGTGTACTGACTCCGCGGCGCGAGACGGTCGATGTAGTTCAGTAGTTGAGACTTGGCCACTCCCGGGTCACCCATCAGGCATATGTTGATGTTACCTCGAATCTTCATCCCGTTTGGACGCCTAGGGATAAGAAACCTTATTTTAGGAGACACTTTATAAAACACCCATTATTTATCAATTCATGCATTGTATGTAATGAAATTATGAATTTACATAATGGAGTTATTATGGAATTTATATTCCTCGTATCCGTATTCAGCCCTTCAGTTCTTCTTTTATAATTGCGCACCACTAAGGAATGGAATTCTCTGCCTGCGTCTGTATTTCCGGGCTCATAAAACCCGAATCTCTAAAGTTAGTTTTTCTGTGTGAGTTTACTACACCCTCGACCAAATCATCGCCCCTGGGTTAGATTGTAGTCAAGAGCAAACTCTTTCAAAATAAAAATAAAAGGTTAATGTTGCCCGGTAGGACGCCTTAGGATAAAAAGCCTTAGGACACACACTAATAAAAAATAAAAAACAGTTGCCTTTGTTAACAGACGATTCATGCATGAAATAATTGGGACTGTAATTATCTGAAATTAAGGATATAAATCAACCCACGAAACTGAACAACTCTTCCCAAAGAACTTGGGGCGGTTGTCCATACATTAACCTTTGTATGAGAGAGTGAAATTTTATTATAAGAATACCTTGGAAAAAGTTGTTCAGTTTCAAGAGAAAATCACCCCCTAAAGGTTCGATAAGTTATTTAAAGTCGTCGTCGTCATCAGCCCACCTCAGGGCACGGGCTTCCCTTTGAAACACGAAGGGGATTTAAGTCATAGTCCACCACGCTGGCACAATGCGGGTCGGTGGACCGCTCTTTCGAAAATGAATTTTCTGGGACAGACGGGTTTCATCACGATGTTTTCCTTCACAGTTAAGCAAGTGATAATTAGAAATCATAATTAGAAAAGACGAATTTAGTGGTACAGGCCCGCACCAGGATTTGAACCCGCGACCTTCCGATCACAAGTATGGCTCATTACCAACTGGGCTATCACTGCTTACCTTGCCTACATTTGCACTTGGTATTTAAAGTCTCCTTCCATTAATGCTTACTTGTCAACCCCGCCAACCAGAAGCAGCAGCAATGCCTTCTTGACGTCCTCGTGTCCATAGATCTCCGGCGCGAGGCTGCGAGCCATGCGCGTGTACAAGTCCTCTTCAGCCAACTCCGCCAGTTCCTCCTCTGTCAACGCATCCGCCATCTCTTCCTTGTCGCTTTGGTTCAGGCATTTCACTGACTGGAAATATTGTGAAATAAGTAGTATAACTAGGTATAATGTAACTTAAAATACAATGAAATATATCGAATGACTTTAAGCAAATTTGCGAAAATTGAGGATGTGAATCAGCTAGACCAATGGTTCCCAGAGTTGTCTGGGCTATTTCATTACGACCCATCTAATACAAGTTTACAAACTCGGGACCCGCCTTTAGAAAATTTAACCGTTACTAATACATATGAACAAAGGACTTAAATTTCAATTATGAAAGTTTTAATATATTTTTTTAATTACTTAATTAAATAACTACTTTAAAAAATGTATTTTAATGGGAAGGATGAAATAGTTTCCTATGTTTCGCCATTACAGTTTTAATATGTTTTTTTTAATATAATGAATGGGTTTGCTCTTGACCACAATCTAGCCCGGGGGCGAAGATGTGGTCGAGGATGTAGCAAGCTCACCCAAAAGATGCCTATTCACTCGAACTTTAAAGAGGCTCGGGTTATATGAGCCCGGAAATACAGACGCAGGCAGGGAATTCCATTCTTTAGCAGTGCGCAGTATAAAAGATGAACAGAAGCGCTGCGACCCCGCAGTGCGTCTGGATGTCCGGTAGAAGGTCGGGGCAGGCGGAATGAGTGAGTGCAGCTCATGAGCACACTCCCCAAAGTAAATCTTGTAGAAAACACACAGGCAAGCTACTTTGCGTCTATGAGCTTCAACTAGATATCAACTTCAACTGAATTACTTTTAATCACAGTGAGTTTGATGAGTCCAATTTATTTAGGTGTCTGTATATGTCGTTCTACAAGCAGGGCATTCGCTCGCAACACACCAGGGAGTAGCGACCTAGTTTGGGAAACCCTAAGCTAGACTGAAAGTAGTCTTTTTTTTAGAATTCCATATACCCACATGCTTAGTGGAAGTAGTTCACTTTCATAGGGTGAATCACACCCAATACAGCTATAGAATAATTTTATTTAACTGGCACAATATGATTTTTTATTTATTGAAGTTTAAAATTGTTTACTCAGCGTATTGACTAAACGTTACTTAAAATTAAGTGCCGCAATGGCACTTGACTAAATCTTACTTACATAGTGACTGGTACTTGATTGACTAAACAGTACTTTCATCTGTCCTGTTTGCACTTGGTCCGACTAAACAAAACTTACATGAGCCCCACTGGCACTTGGTCCAACTTAACAATACCCAACCAATTACTTAGATCGGCCCCACTCGCTTTTGGTCCGAATAAACAAAACGTACATACGACAGCACATCAGGCTATTCAAGTCGACCTTGACGTCGCCCTTAGGGACCATCCATAAATTACGTCACACGTTACGGGGAAGGGAGGGGGTCGACAAAGTGTGACATTGTGTGACAAGGGGGTGGGAGGGGTCATAAGTTTCGTGACGTCACATTTCAAAATGTGTTATGAGTATCAAAACGCGTTAACTATTAACGACAAACTTAACTCCCTCAGTCCTAAGCACTCTTTTTACGTTTTTACTTTGGTTGAGACAATGAGTTTTGAGTTCCCAAAAGAAAATAACAACACTATTAAGTACTGCTTTTATTAAAAAAATACAAATGGAAAATATGCAAAATATGTGACGTCACGCTAGGGAGGGGGGAGTCTTACAAATGTGACCAGCTGTGACAAGGAGGAGGGGTCTAAAAATTATGAAATTCGTGTGACGTAATTTATGGATGATTCCTTATCTCACTCGTAATAGCGCCGGCTTTCGTAGTGCAAATAGGTGACCTGATGTCCGCTTAAAAGTGACTCACATGTGCCTCGAGGTATGTATCGGAGAGCAGCCCCTGCGCCATCTGCCTGAAGCCCGCGTAGTGCAGCGGCAGGAACACTCCGCCGACGGCCACGTGGTCGCCGGGCTGCGCGCGGCGCGTCGTCTCGCCGCGGCAGTACACCGACAGCTGGCGGGGGATGTGCCCCACTGGCACTTGGTCCGACTGGTAAGTATAAAAAAATATATTGTTTCAGATTCATATTTCCTTAACTGGAACAAATTACGCCTTGTTCTGGAGCACTTTGTCTTGGAGCCGTTCGAGCATGTGATTGTACGTAGTAGTGCCTCTGGTAGTTCTTGAATTTATTTCAATTTTTGAGTGACACAAATCCATCAAAATCATTTTACAATTACATAAGTTACTATGATAAGTTATTTAGACATTATTAATATTGGAAAAAGAAAAGTGCACTCAATGCCTAGAGTTCATTATTGGACCTAGACAGCTGAAATTCTGAAGAAGGTCCACATTTGATGATATATTCGCGGAAGCCTAAGACTTCGGAATATCCATTCCAGGTCCCGTATTCTATTAACATACTTCTCATGAAAATAATCGAAACACCTCATTACTTAATATTTCGTAGGGATAATTCGTTTGTTTATTTTTATTTCATTATTAAATGTTGCAAAACCAAATTAAAAATTTCATGAACTTCGTGTTTTGTAGAGCTATTTTCACCCTGAAACAAGTACCAAGAGAATTAGAAAAAATCTCACATGCTCCTGAATCTTCAGCTCCTGGAACTTCTGGAACCTGGAGCCTCTAGTCTGCAGATGCAGTTGTCCAGCAGTCTTGTTGAGCCGGCACTCGTCTGCAGAACAAGCCGCGGGCGGGGTGAACTGTAGAGATCGCACCGGCTGGTATGTCTCCGCTCCACATGCACTGCAAGAGTACGTCGCCACTACTAGTAGGGGCTTCACGTCTGTGCAACGGGTCACTATGCCTGAAACAAATTCTTTTTTTAATACACGGTGCAATGTTCAGCTTCAATATCAATTTTTATATAATATAGCTATCTGCGTTGTCGCAATTCCGCCAACATCACGTAGCAAAGAAAATACACAATGGGGAAGATTGGTACAGTTCCGTTATTTGATTAACTCTGAAGAGAGACCTGTAAGAACAAACACAAAACGTCACAAAACATATACACCAAAATTACAAAAGGTTGTTAGTACTATAGTTATTTACAATTTTATGTTATTGAGAGATATGAAGTTTAGTAGAATATTGAACATGTTTTTTTTTTTTTTGGCTTCGCAAAGCATTTAGCCAACGACAAAGTTATTAAAAGTTAGGGAAACACAGATATCATAAAAAACGGATAGGAATTTGGAATAAATATTGAACATGTTATGTTCGGGGATAATCCCCCGCCCTGTCAATATGTCTTATCTTTTGTCTATTCCTGACCATAACTTTCTAAAAATGTTACTAACCTTTATTACTAACAACAACATTAAATGAGTTTGTGTTGTGTTACTTTCAGATGTCTCTGGATGCAACTAAACAAACCAAAACGTAACTGAACCAATCATCTCCAATGTGATGCTACGTGATACTTGCGGATTGTGACTATGCGGAGAGCCATTCATAAACATTGAATTATGTTCGGGGGTAGACATTAAAAACGACATAAAAACGAATTCTTTTTTTAATACAAGGTGCAATGTTCAGCTTAGCAAATAGATAATCATGGAATGTACCCGTACTATGATTGACTACAAGTAATTTCTTTTTTCCGTCAAGAAACGTCAAGTTAAGGAATTTTCGTTATTTACTACATTGCGTAGCTCCAAAGTAGGTGAAAAATTTTTTTATTGGAAAATGGAGTGTATTTGATTAAATCATTTATTTTAAGCAGGAAATATTAACACACTTGAAAAAAAAATCCTAAGGAAAATTCCACTGGAAAACCATTGAAATTGATGTTCTGAGATCAGGGTATTAGTTTAGTTTTTGCTAAGCTGTCCCTTACACCCTGTATACCGCAGTTTTTGTCCATACAGCACAAGTAAGAGTGCTGACTCGCTATACGGGAACCACTGAAAACCAGTGCAGCATATAATTATAGATTTTTTTTTTTACGCCATACACTCAAAGGCCTACACTTGGGGCTCTTTTATTGTCGTGCGTGTTTGCGCCTGTCATTTCATACATGTTTTTCTTTTCTCGCGTGCGTATGACCCGCCTTACAATAAAAACTTGTATAAAATAAAATGACAGGTAGCGGGCGGCACACATGCGGGCCTGGCAAACACGCATGACAATAAAAGAGCCCTAAGGGTAATATGTGTAATGTTACAGTGAAATTTGGAAATAAAGGCTATTTGTATTTGTAAGGGTTTCTCTTGTTTCGTGGGTCCCTCGGAACACACATAAAGACAGACACCCATGACCCGAGAACAAACATCTGCTTTTTACACAAATATTTGCCCCGGCTGGGATTCGACACTTGACCAAATCAGCCGTCAAAAAATAACAGCTTAATTTAATCCGATGACATAAGACGATGTAAGTAACAAAAATAAATAAAAATTAAAACAAAATTATTCTTACCTCTGACTGTGACGAGTTTACCAATTTGTTCTGCTTTAACTTCTCTGACAGGGACAGACTTGGCAGTTTGCAGGTCATTGAAATATACCTCACTGGAAAAATAAAACCAAGTTTATACACATACACTACTAACAAACTCTTTTTGAGATGCAGTTAACTGAATAGATTCTGCAATGCAATGTTGGTGAAGCAGGTTGTCAGTGCAAGCTTTATTTAATCCAATCTCAACCATAAACCATACTGTGATGTCCTTAGCAGGTGAGGCAGGGGAAACAAAGGAATCACGTCATTCAGCCAGAGCGTATATACAGACTGACGTGAACAGTTTTCATACAACCCATAATATAAAAGATACTTAAATCTACCTTACACTACAGAATTGGCAGATAACACAGATGGGATGGAGCAATTTTTGTGTTTCAGGACTTTTCAATGTGGGGAAAAGAGGAGCTCAAATAATGTTTAGTTATGTCTATTACCCCTCCACCTACTTCTCGCCACATGTGCGATCTGCATTTAAAGTCCTGACTTATTGACTCAACAACACCCAGGCCAAAACCTACAAAGCTAAAATTTGACACAAAATTACCTTTTACAACATAGGCAAGATTTAAGGAAGGATTTTACGAATTTTCCACGTGAACGAAGTACTGGCTATCCTCTAGTATTTCACAATTTACTTCAACTCATAAACACTGATAATATTCTTACAATCTACGGATGAGTTCTGGTGGATATCTGTTGCGGGGGTCCCTCATCTCCCCAGGGATCCTGTGGTTCCTGGCCTCCAGCATTATTCTGTGCTCAATATACACATCCAATGCATCAGTTGCTGCTACCTGTGCACAAGGTTAATACTTCATTAACAGGAGTACAAAATAGTACATAACTATACAGGATAGTCCAAAAGGTAAATCCGAATATACCCCATGTATGTTCCGTGATTTTTTGTAGTTTAGAAGTTACGATTTTTTAAAAGCGTTTTTTAGAATTTCTACCAGTGCTTCTCCTAGAATTTCTACAAAATTTCAACATTTTTTGTTTGCATCATGGTCACCTTGAGTCACCCTTTGATATGATACATCAACTATGCCACAGTCTTCATTACAAGTTATCAAAAAAAATTTGAAACGGAAAATTGTTGGTTTGCGATAAACAGAGGATAATTTTCAAAAATACTAAATGGCTGTTTCATAGGTTCAAACTCATTTTAAAAACTTGACTGATTCATCAGCTTACCAAATCATAAAATAAAATAAAAATTGGTCTTAATGGGCGATTTATGATGAAATCGTCTTTGAAACAAAGGTGTTTCTTAGCTTGTTTTTTTCATCCTAATAACCGGCGTTAGTGAGGCATATTCAAAAGCATTAAAATAATTATATTCATATGGAGAGTTTAAAATTTTACAATATGTAAGTAATAACAATATTCAATGTAATAAGATAACATGGACATCAAGTCTGTGGATGCACAATTAACTAAACCACTAGGTCTTATTTTATGTTCGATTACCTGCTAAAACAAATACTAAAATACTTACATCTCTATGTTTGTAACTGGGCAACATCTCATAAACTACATCTGAGACCATGTTTGTGTATCGCCGTGTGTTCTGCCGAACAGCCTCTGCCAGCTCTTCATTGAAATCACGCAGGTCATCAAGATCCACCGTGAACGCCACCTATTAATATTTTCATTAGAAAATATGAAAAAAAGTAAAGAGAAGTAACAGCCCAGCTCAGTACAAGGCAGAGATCTTATTGTTAAAAAAAAGTAGGAATGCAAGTATGCTAGATAGCTGTTTGTTGAGTTTCGCTGGCAAGGAGCACTGTTATGGTATTTTAAATCAAAATATTAGCAATTCATAACCTAAAAAAAAAATAGAGTACTATACCTGCTCCCTATGAGCAATTTTGGTAAGTTGATCAGCATATTTGAAGAACTTGTTTCCCTCGTCATCAGTCAAACAACAATCGACGATGAAATTCTTGAACGCCTCTAGAAAACATAATGTAAAATGAAAACAATGCAAGACACATGATTTGTTCAAGAAACTATATTTTTATCACACTACCTTTATCGGCTACGTAATCTCTCATTGCCATTGTGTAGTATAAAGTTTTATTAATCAAGAACCAAGATTTCAAAGCATTTATTTCATAAAAAACATTAAAATCAACAACACGACTACTGCTAGAATGTTTGACATTAATATTGGCGCCATTGGCGCGAATGGGCGCGAAAATGCGCAAGCCACAACTTTTTCAGATTCGGATACACTGACAAAAAAAACGGTTTCACATAGTGTTGTCCAAAAACCGGTTTTTCATGCAATTTTCTAAAAAAAAGTAAACCCATAGAGAAATATTCTCTACCTGTACATTTCGCGCCAAAATAAATGTCAGCTGCTGCGAAGTTGAACGTTTGTGTTATTGTTGTATCGTGATGATTATCTAAAAAAATACTGGTAACTTCTATAAATCTTTAATGAAATCATGACAGACTCTATTGGTGGGTATAACATCTAACGCTAGATCTTTTCATTAAGATAAATTGACTCGAATTATCAATGTAACCTCTGTAATTATTCTATTCGAAATTCCAGCTGCATCACGAGCTAAACGGCAGAAGACTGATAAGCATGGTCGTCTATCAGCATTTGAGAAGTTGAAACAGTTGAAAGGGAAAGGTACTAAGAACAAATACGACGTGGACGAAGTTGAGAATGTGTACGACACTGTTGATGAACGAGAGTACACGGAACGAGTCCTTCAGCGACAGGAGGAGGACTGGATTGATGATGACGGCAAGTTTTTATTACAGTTATGAGATTTTAAATTAGAGAATCCTATTGGAGCCAAATTTTTAACCAAAAAACAGTAAAAGTTTCAAAACTTTTCAAGTCTCGTGGGCTGCCCATTTTACAACACGCCTTTTTTTGTTTTTTTCCATTTAGAAATTTCTTTGTCTATTTTGTCTTCACAATTCCTATACCATTTCTGACATATTTGGATATTGTAATCACCTTGCTCAACATTCAAAGTAACAAAGATTAGAAACATAATTTGTAAAAGATGGTAAAGAGTTTCAGAGTAGTGTTAATTTACTTAGAAATTCCAAAGATAAACAAGGGCTTAGCAAGAAAAAGTACATCAATAAAGATAACATCAATTTATAGGGAAAAAAAATTCTTACAGATGGTACTGGCTATGTCGAGGATGGAAGAGAGATATTTGATGATGATGAAATAGAGGACTCATATGTTGCCACAAATAGCAAGGAATCTGGCAGAGGACAGAAACGGAAGGCTCGGGTAGCAGCACCTTCAGGCAAAGGCAATATTCGGAACCTTATTGGAGCAATGCCTGCCAAAAAGAAAGAGGTATCAACTTACTTGCCATTTATCTACAGATGTAGATTTCTCTAAAAACTTCACTGTTCATAAAGTTAGGATTCAAAATCTCTAAAAAAATAATTGAAAATCTTAATATTGCAACTTTTCAATGCCTTCAAAGAATTCAAATATTTCGACCACTAATAACAAAGAATATGAAATAAATATTTCAATTTGTTTTCCATTTAACCAGGATGTGAAAATATCTGATGACAATATTCTGTCTGATATCATGTCAGATTTGGATGGGACAACTACATCTACAGTGGTCAAACCAAAGCCTCTAGTGCAAAGCAAGGCTAATATTGTAGAGTCCAGCAAAAGAGATGCACAGAATTACTTCAAGAGTCTGTCTACTGCTGTAAAGAAACCTTCAACTTCTGCATTCACAAAGGAACCTGTGAAACCTAAAGAAGAGACAAATGTAAGTATTTTGAAATGGCAACCAAATTCTTAAGAGTGTGAGTCTGTTTACTTTTTTTATTATTTTTGCAGGAACGTAAGGTAGACAATATACCACAGGAGAAGAAACCCATATTAGTTGAAAAACCAGCCACAAAGAAACCAGAATGGAAAATAGATAAAGAAATCAAACAGGAACTAGAAGACTCAGCAACTCAGAACATCGAAGAATTTCATACACAAGATGTAGACTTTGATGATGATTTCAGCAATGATGCTGCACCAACACCATCTGAGGTTAAAAAAGAAGATATACCTAGTTCATCAAACACCATAACAGATGTTGCTGAAGAGTTTTTAAATGATGATTTTGAAATATTTGAAAATAAGAAAGAGTCTCCTAAAGAATTAAAACCTTTGAGCAGTACATGGTTAGAACAGAGTGGCAACAATGACGTAGCAGCTGCAGTGCAATCTGATGGACAGCTTCCACTGCAAACTAATGAGAATGGGGAAAAAGTGCTGAAGTTTTACTGGCTTGATGCTTGGGAAGATAGATTTGTGAAGCCAGGGGTTGTGTATCTATTTGGTAAAGTTTATGCCAACCCATCGAATAAGAAAGCTGGTTGTCTGTCTTGTTGTTTGGTTGTGAGGAATGTTGATCGGCAACTGTTTCTGTTGCCCAGAGAATATGTAAGTTTTGCTTAGGACTTATTAATCCTCAATTACATAAATTTTCCTGCCCACATGATCTACTAGAAATTTAGTTCCTTTTGAGATATTTGTTACTGGTAAACTATGATGAGACAATCATTTGTGTTATCAAAACTTTTAGGTACATATTTTATACTTAATTATTACAATGTTATGTTTCAGAAATTAGACCCAGTAACCCTAGAAAGCACAGATGATGAAGTGACAATGATGGACATGTACAATGAATTCAACAGTGCTGTGGCCAGTGAACTAGGTCTCAAAGAGTTTAAGTCTAGGAAGGTCACGAAGAACTACTGCTTTAATCTACCCGATATACCTGCAGAGTCTGATTACTTGGAGGTCAAGTACTCGGTAATATGTCATTTTATATAAATTTACATATCTAACCTACCTTTCTGTAAAAGATTACCTGAAAAGACAAACTACTAACATAATTGCTTTCCTTAAATTAATCTTCGATGCACCTTACATATGGTGACTAAATTATGTAGTGAAACTTTAGGAAGTGATTCTCCTAATGAAACTGAGCAACTTTCCCTAAAGAAACTATAAATTATCAAAAAAAATTGACATTCCATACAATGGCAAACCTGCTGATTGCACAAGTTGTATGGTTAATTTTCGCTGATTTAAAGTAAAGCAAAATAGGACTAATCAATTCTCTTCTCCAGGCAACACTCCCACCCCCACCAACAGGCAAGAAGTATTTAACATTTTCCCACATTTTTGGTACCAACACCTCTTCATTAGAAACATTCCTCCTTGAGAGGAAAATCAAAGGCCCCTGCTGGCTGGAGGTCAAACAACCAGAGAATGTCTTAGCTAAAGTGTCCTGGTGCAAATTAGAGGCTGCCTGCGAGAAAATGGAGCATATTACTGTAGTAAGAGGTGATGATGACTTAGAGCCGCCACCGGTTGTCGCTGCTACGGTAAGTCAACAAAATTAAAACACGCTTTAAAGAATTTTTGTATCCTCAATTGATTGTTTTTTGCTTTCATTAAAAAAAAATTATTATAGCTTGAGTTTCAAGTTTCAAATGGCTCAAGGGGAAATTGCCCTCCCAAACAGTTTTCCAGAATTTGCATTGTTAAAGTAAAATGCTATTAAAAACTTTGCAATTTTTTAGATTAGTATGAGGACTACAATGGATCCAAAAACAAGAAAAACCAAAATCCTAATGCTAAGTTGCCTAGCACATAACAACTTTCCTATTCATAAAACTCCACCAAATCCACCATTTCAACAGCACTTCTGTGGTAAGCCTCTTATCATTATTAATGTATGTAATGAAGTGACTGCTTTACTTGTGTAAGTTCTACATATGAATGATTTTTTTTAAAATATAATCTCACTTGAGGCCAGCCCAGTAAGCATTGATTTGCTTTTGTACCCAAAATTAATGACTCGCAAAATTAATATATTCAAAATTTCACAACTTTCTTGTTATTCCATTCCAGTGATAACGAAGTGTAACGAAATCTGGCCGTTGGATCTAAAGCAGGCTTTACCGCAATACACAGCGACAAAGTTGACGAAAGTGGATACAGAAAGAGAATTACTCAATTATTTCATGGTGCAATTCTGGAAAATGGACCCAGATTTAGTAGTAGGTCATGACATGCAAGGATTCCAACAAGACTTGCTTATTGGGAATATTCTCGATTTAAACATACCCAATTGGTCGCGTTTAGGCAGACTGAAAAGATCAAATCCGCCTATGAGAAAGTTCGCAGCGAAGGACGCTTTCCTAGGCCGTCTGGTCTGTGATATCAAACTTTCAGCTATGGAACTGATTAGAGCTAGAAGCTTCGATCTAGACACTCTTTGTGTAAATGTCTTGAAAATGAAGGAAGACGAACGTGTAGACGTTCCTCTCGAAGACATACCGCGCTACTACGAAAATAGCAGGGACTTACTGCAACTGGTGTCCCTAAGTATGCAAGATGCTTCATACACACTTAAAATTATGTGCGAATTAAACGTTGTACCACTAGCACTTCAAATAACTCAAATAGCGGGTAATGTAATGTCCAGAACACTCATGGGAGGTCGATCTGAGCGGAACGAATTCTTACTGCTACACGCTTTCACAGAGAAAAATTACATAGTGCCTGATAAGGTATATGGAAAGAAAGCTGTGGCCAATGATGCAGAACACGACGATCAAGAAGAAGGAGCGAATGTTTCTAAAAAACAAGGTAAAAAGAAAGCCGCGTACTCTGGAGGACTTGTTTTGGATCCAAAAAAAGGATTTTATGACAAACTAATTTTGCTCATGGACTTTAATTCGCTATATCCTAGCATTATACAAGAATACAACATCTGTTTTACTACTATTAAAAGAAAAGTCGCCAGCGCTTCAGACGACGACATAGCGAATCTTGTATTGCCAGGCTCCAACGCAGAGTTCGGAGTTTTACCGACTCAAATCCGTAAACTTGTCGAAAGCAGAAGGGAAGTAAAAAAATTAATGAAAACTCCCGACTTAGGATCAGACTTGTACATGCAGTATAATATTAGACAAACGGCTCTTAAGCTCACTGCCAACTCGATGTACGGCTGCTTGGGTTTTACACACTCGAGATTTTACGCCAAGCCGCTGGCGGCTCTCGTTACTATGAAAGGTAGAGAAATCCTATTGGATACCAAAGAAATCGTTCAAAAACTAAACTACGAAGTCGTGTATGGGGATACCGACAGTTTGATGATCAACACCAACTGTCTGGATTATGACTCCGTATTCAAAATAGGCAACGACTTAAAAAGGGAGATCAATAAGAAGTACAGGCAAATAGAGTTGGACATCGATGGTGTATTCAGATATCTGCTACTTCTTAAGAAAAAGAAATACGCTGCTGTATTGATCAGCAAAAACAAGAATGGCGAATTCGTATTCACACAAGAACACAAAGGTTTGGATATTGTGCGACGCGATTGGTCTCAATTAGCTGCTGAAGCTGGAAAGTTTATTCTCAGTCAAATACTATCCGAACAAAGTGCCGATGAGAGGTTAGAGAGTATTCAAGCTCATCTGAATAAACTAAAGGAAGATTTGATGGGCAATAAAATGCCACTGTCAATGCTAACAATCACCAAACAACTAACGAAGAATCCCAACGAGTACGCCGATAAAAACACACAACCCCACGTTCAAGTGGCTTTACGACTAAACAGTAAAAACAGTCGGCGGTTCAAGAAGGGAGATATAGTGCCTTATATAATTTGTGAAGACGGCACCACTAACTCGGCTACACAGAGAGCGTATCACATAGAAGAGTTGAAGAATTCAGAGCACCTAAAAGTTGATTACAAATACTACTTAGCCCATCAACTTCATCCCGTAATCTCTAGAATATGTGAACCGATAGAAGGTATGGATCCAGCGCGCGTCGCAGATTGTTTAGGTTTAGACCCAGCCGGATACAAGCAAATGTTAAAACGAGAAAATAACAACACTGAAACTTATGAAGTAGAAAATGAACAAGAAAAGTACCGGCAGTGCAAGGAATTTACTTTCATTTGTGTTAACGAAAATTGCAAGACGGAAAATAAGATTAGAGAGACATTTGTACCAGTGGGGAAAGAGACTGTTACATTTTTGGATAAATGTCAGAATGAAAAGTGCAATGTGCGGCCCGTAGATTACTTAGCGTGTATGCAGAATCAGTTGAGCTTACAAATCCGACAGTACCACTCGCAGTACTACGCCGGCTGGCTGTCGTGCGAGGACCCGGCCTGCGGGCACCGCACGGCCCGCCTGCCGCAGACCTTCACTGCTAGCTATCCTTTATGCATACAGTGCGAGAAAGGCGTTATGTTCAGGGAGTATACAGAGAAAGACCTGTATCTTCAGATCAACTTCTTTTTGTTCCTGTTTAACCTCAACAAGAAAAACACGTCAAGTAAGTTAAATACATATAAAATTAATTAGCTTTCAAATCAAATTAAAATATCTTTATTTCATAGAACATTCAGGATGTTACTTAAAATAAGTCAAAATTACATTAAATACACACAAACATACATTAAAGGATTTAAATACATACGTACACATTTGTTATTTTGACCCTACTACCTTTTCCGCAAGCGGCTCCGCCCGCGTGGACTATTGTGCCCAGCTGTGGGACAAAAGGTAGCCTATGTCCTTTCCTAAGGTCTAATCTATCTCTGTACAAAATTTAATTAAAATCATTTCAGTAGTTTAGGCTTGAAAGCGCAACAGAAAGACAAGAGTTACTTTCGCATTTATAATATTGGTAGGGATTTTATTTATGGTGCCTAGCTCCATATCCTTAACAATCGTTTTTTGTTCCAGAAACTCGGATTTCTCCTCAAATAGCCTCGGCCTTTCAAATACTGAAAGAACTTGTTGAAGACTGGCTTGCACATTCCGGATATTCCATTATAAATCTGTCCAAATTGTTCAGATTCTTTGCCCTAGATCCGAAAATAGGCGATCGCGTTAAATCCGAACCAGCAGAAATAGATATTCTGCCAGAGACTGAACATATAGACGCCCTGATGGAAATGGGTACCTACTAATAGTTTTGGTCATAATCAATTACGTAAATTGTAAATAAATTATTTAATACAATATAATATACGTACTTGTAAAAAACTTTGTTCTCATTACTGTACAAGGTCAGCATAATGAAAGTCCATTTTAAAATTACATCACTTTATTGACTTCATCTCGAACTTACAGGAAATATAGAATTTAATCTAATCAATTATTATGTTACGTTACTACAGTGAATAAACCTTAATAGCCTCGCCCTCTGCCCCAGCCTCGGCCTCCGAAGTTGCCCCTACCGCCGCCTCTACCTCTAAAATTACCGCCTTGGTTCCCAAAATGTTGGTTTCCTTGGGTACCACCAAACTTATTTCCTTGATTACTACCAAACTGGTTGCCTTGATTGCCGAAAGGCTGGAGACTTTGGTTGCCAATCGGCTGGTTACCTTGGTTGCCAAGCGGCTGGTTACCTTGGTTGCCAAGCGGCTGGTTACCTTGGTTGCCAAACGGCTGGTTACCTTGATTGACAAAAGGCTGGATTCTTTGATTACCAAAAGGTTGGCTACCTTGGTTTCCAAAAGGCGGGTTGCTACCTTGTTTATTAAATGGTTGACTCATAGATGGCCTTGTAGTATCTTGCATTCGGCCATTCATAAAATTACCCCGCGGACCTTGGTTGAAATTATTTCGTGTTCCAAAGTTACCAGGTCCACGTCCTAATAATGACAGTGGTCTCGTCTCTTGCATATAGTTTCTATTTTCACCCATCATTCGGTTGTCACCCATCATCCGATTTTCACCCATCATTCGGTTGTCACCCATCATTCGATTGGCCCCCATCATTCGGTTGTCACCCATCATTCGATTGTCACCCATGATTCGGTTGTCACCCATCATTCGGTTCTCACCCATCATTCGGTTGTCACCCATCATTCGGTTTTCACTCATTCGGTTGTCACCCATCATTCGGTTCTCACCCATCATTCGGTTTTCACTCATTCGGTTGTCACCCATCATTCGGTTCTCACCCATCATTCGGTTCTCACCCATCATTCGGTTATCACCCATCATTCGTTTATCACCCATCATTCGGTTATCACCCATCATTCGGTTCTCACCCATCATTCGGTTCTCACCCATCATTCGGTTCTCACCCATCATTCTGTTCTCACCCATCATTCGGTTCTCACCCATCATTCGGTTCTCACCCATCATTCGATTCTCACCCATCATACGGTTCTCACCCATCATTCGGTTGTCACCCATCATACGATTGTCTCGCATCATGTCATCATTATCTATTACGGTATCCATATCATCCTCGCACACCATCTTGTTATCATCCATCGTGGTGTTATCATTCATCACGTTATCATCCATCGTGCTATCATCCCTCATGTTCTCTCCCATCATGTTCTCTTCCATCATGTTCTCTCCCATCATATTCTCCCCCTCCATATCATCTCCCATCATGTTATCTCCCATCCTATTATCACCCATCATGTTATCTTCACTCATTTTATTCCCCATCGTATTATTATCGCTCTGATTTTCCCACGGTGAAATATAATTGCTATTCCCGCCAAAATTGGTTTGATTGGGCGAAGGTCTGTAATTTTGAGAAGGAAAGTTTCCTTGCTGTTGCACGTAATCATTACGCATATTGTTTTCTCGCATAGGATTTGCAGTTGGGTTATCAAGCACGGGTTTGACAGTGTCTTGTGGGGCGGATTGGCCGGGAGCGTCCCCGAAAGACCGAGGCTGCGTATTGCTAGTTACCACGTCAAGAGGTGCAGAGGGTGCGGTATTTGTAAAAGATTGTAGAGACTTTTGAACCAGCGCGAACAGATCTGTAGCCGAGGAACTGTTCTTAGTCAGATCGACACTCGAAAAAGACACCTGGGGCTTGACTGCCGGCACAGATTTGGACTCTTCTAGAGATTTCTTCACTATTTCCATTTCTTGGCGAATCTGATCCTCTTTCACCTTCTGTGTTGCGGACTTGAATACCTGAAATGGGCATTACAAAATTAAATTCATATGAATAGTTTTTAAAGTCAATAAATTTCCTTGCGCAAACGCCGTATTTTAATTCAGATTAAATGTAATTCTTCTAGAAACTAAATAGGCGATCAGGTATTTTGCGATAGTTACCACAAATATAAACGAGGATACCATTAAATTATAAAAATGTGATGAAAATAGGACGTTTGCACAGAGGCACAAGAAAGAAAAAAGAGTAGAAAAAAGAAAACTACTTATCTACTAGAAAAGTAAGCAGTGAAGATGAAACAGTAATGACATTATTACCTTAGAAAATGGTTTACAGTATAAAACTAACGTACGTCGGTGGTTTTATTCGCTCCCATGCAGACTACCTGCATAGCATTGCAATTTGTGTTAGTAAAGAACATGTTTGTTAAGATGTCAAGACCAAAGCAGACACTATGACACGTACTGTGAAAGTGAACCAAATGATAAGAGGACAAATAATATTCATGGTAAGATAATGGTGCGGTTATGATAAAGGAGAATAGAATTTGTATGTGCATTGAGGGAAAACTGAAAAAATGCT
This sequence comes from Aproaerema taeniolella, assembly GCA_949987775.1. Lineage (NCBI taxonomy): Eukaryota > Metazoa > Arthropoda > Insecta > Lepidoptera > Gelechiidae > Aproaerema > Aproaerema taeniolella. Next base: position 15,416,778 of record OX465248.1, read on the forward strand.
AATTTTGGCGCTCTCAAAAGTAGGGAAAAATACAACTGTACATACAATAGCTATAAAATTGCCATTTTTTCAGCGGCTCTATTTTAGAAGGTTATTAAAAAAACGAAAGCATTTCATAATTAGAAGTTCTTTATAGGTCGTGATGATAAATGTACAATAAGTTTCACAGAAAAGCGTAGAAGCCGCGAAAGCAGTTTGTATGAGCGTCACATAGTCGAGCAGCTTACCTCCTCGACAGTGTAGTCGTCATCATCGTCGCTCACGATGGTGACGAGTTTGACGTCATCTTTAGGCGCGGGCTTGGCGACGACGGCCGCCGGCTCGTCCTGCGCAGGCGCACTGGTCGCGGCCGCACTCACATATTGCCTCAACCGCTCCACTCTTTGCGGCTCCCTCGCTTCCAACTTCTTAAGATACGCTATCAAACTGTGCTGCTCTTCAGCCGACAGTTCATTGAAATTCTTGAGCAGTGTCTCCAAATCAGAGTCCGATAGACCATCCATTGCGTCCGGCGCGTCTTCTTTATCGGTTCTATAACAAAGTGTCGTTTCATTGTAATGAAAAGAGTTTGATGCGATTTTAGGTAGGTACTTTGTCGGAAGCTTTGGATATTTGCTACTACTTGATTATTATATCTAAATATATAAAAGGAGAAACTGACTGACATATCAACGCACAGCCTAAACGGCTAAACGTAGGCACTTGAAATTTGGAAGGGACGTAGCTTAGGTACAGTAGAGGTGCACTAAGAAAGGAATTCCCGAAATTCCCACGGGAACGGGAATTAGCGGGAAAATCCTTTTGTATGAAAAATCTAAACCGCTTAAGTTAGACGCTTGAAACGACAATGCCGGATTTTGTATGGGAGGTGGCGTCTTTTTTTTTTCGGGCGGCCATCAACCAAACCTTGTTTTTCTAGTACATAATAGTGCAAAGAACCAAACTTACTGAAAAGTATACTTCTAAACTCAGTCCGGACTGAGTTACGAGAGTCAGAAGTTTGCAGTTTTTCGGGCTTTATCTGTCTTTTAGGCGAAGGTTTTGTTAGAAATTGTAACAAAATACTGTCTTAGTATGTGCAAACATTGCACTGATCTTATTTCACATCATTAGGTAGGATGTTTGCACCTACCTAATGATGTGAATAAGCACTGATCTTATTTCAGGTGCAAACATCCTACCTAATGATGTGAAATAAGATCAGTGCAATGAAAGTAAGGACGCCGCCAAACAAAATATATATCGTTCTCTTTTTTTTCCTGTAACACGGTTCTCACATCTTGGTTTACCAGTAGGACTGTTTACCAATAGGCCTGTTTACCAGTAAGTACTGGTAAACAGGCTTACTGGCAAACAGTTTACGAGTAGAACTGTTTACCAGTAAGCCTGTTTACCAGTAGAACTATTTACCAGAAGGACTGTTTACTAGTAAAACTGTTTACCAATAGAAATGTTTACCAGTAGGACTATTTACCTGTAGGACTGTTTACCTGTAGGCCTGTTTAACAGTAGGACTGTTTACCAGTAGGCCTTTTTACCAGTAGGCCTGTTTACCTATAGGCCTGCTTACCAGTAGAACTTTTTACCAGTACCAGTAGGTGCGACTCTTACCTGTTTAGTAGTAGCAGGGCCTCTTAGGTAGGACTTCACTTTGTTTTACTACTATGTAGTAGTTTTCTTCTAGGTATGACATTACCAGTAGATAAGATCTTATAGTCGGTCTTTGTTAACCAGGTAGGACTCTTTTTTCTACTAAATAATAGCGAAAAGACGCCAACTTACTAATATATTAATATTATATGGCTTTTACTTTTGTCTTATAATGAAATAGCAAAAAAAAGAACATATACGAAGTTATATGTATAGTAACTTCGTATATGTAAACAATTAGAACAATCTGTTAAGGGCGTTGCCGCCAACTGCGACACTGTGCGGAGCAGGTTTAGTTTATCTTTTTAAATTGAAGATTTCTATGATGACTAGCTTAGCGTAGTATGTTTAGCTTATGCAAAAAAACCTTGTTTTTCTGGTACATCATTGTAAAAAGAACCAAACTTACTGGAAAATATACTTCTAAACTCAGTCCGGACTGAGTTACGAGAGTCGGAAGTTTGCAGGTCTGTATAAGGATTTTGCAGGTCTTTTTAGGTGCAAGCTGTGTTACAAATTGCAATAAAATACTGTCTCTGAATGTGTAAACAATACAGTCGATGTCAGACCATTATAGTACGTCCGCCTAACTGAGTCCTCGCCAGCGGCGAGAAACGAGAGGTGCCGGCGGCGGGGAAGACATTAATGTATGACCTTGATAACACAGTCAAGACGTTATTGGCGACCAGCAACCGATAATTCATGTACGAATTACATGAATGTTTATGAATTATTGTCATTTTTGGCAGTGAAGTCATGACAGCAGAATATAAATTCGTGGACATGGACATGAATTATTGGCCTATGCAATATTGGTCGTCCATTACGTCTTGACTGTGTATTATTATGGTCGTATATTATAATCGCCCCCGCCGCCCGCACCTCTCTCGGTCCCCTTTGTCGTCACCCCCTGCTTCCTTGTACCCCGCGGGCAAGGACTCAGTTAGGCGATCGCACTATAGTAAGTTTGCTTCATTCCGCTATTCTTTACTTGAAAAAGAGTCCTATCTGGTAAACAAAAACCGAATAAAATCCTATCTACTGGTAATGTCATACCTAGAAGTAAAGTACCTAGTAAAACAAAGTGAAGTCCTGCCTAAGAGTCCCTGCTACTACTACACATGTAAGAATTACACCTACTGGTACTGGTAACAGGCCACTGGTACAGGCCTACTAATCAGTTCTACTGGTAAACAGGCCTACTGGTAAACAATCCTACTAGTAAACAGTTCTATTGCTAAGCAGGCCTACTGGTAAACAGGCCTACTGGTAAACAGGCCTACTGATCAACAGTCCTACTGGTAAACCAAGACAGTAAACCAATAAAATAAATAAAAAAATAAAAAAAAGAGAAGGATATATCTTTTGTATAGCGGCGTCCTTCTTTCACATCATTGGGTAGGAGCTCTTAATGGTTTTGAATGTTTGCACATACTAAGACAGTATTTTGTTGCAATTTCTAACATAGCTAGCGCCTAAAAGACAAAATAGCCTTAAAAAGACCTGCAAACTTCCGACTCTCGTAACTCAGTCCGGACTGAGTTTAGAGGTATGCTTCGAAAAAAGTTTGGTCCGTTACACTATTTTGTACTAGAAAAACAAGGTTTGGTTGATGGCTGCTCGAAAAAAAAACTTTTGTATGTAAAAATCTAAATTAACACGCAGACGAAGTTGCGGGCATCAGCTAGTCTATTCTAAAAGTCGTACAGATATCAATATTATGATTATTGATATCTGTACGACTTAGAATAGAATAAATCTTTATTTGCTTAAAATATGGTTACTAGTTGGTATATATAATAAAGGATGCAATCATGTTTTACTAAATAAAATATCTTTAGCATTTTAAAATGAGAGATCGTGTTAAAACTTTTTTTTTAAGAAAGCAGAGGTCTTTTGACACCCATTGGATTTTTTTTTGGGAAACCAACTGATTTTTTTTTCATGTTTCGACATGTGTTCCTCGGGGAAAATTCTATTTCACATCCTTAATTTTCGCTAGCTAATTTGAAGTTACCCTTTTTACTTTACACACAGACTGTGGTCCGTATTACAGAAAGCGACTCGGGCCCGTATTACAGAAGGACATTTAAGTCTTGATCTATACTTTTAGTCGCGTTACGGACCTCTAACTCTGATCTATACTTGAGTAGCAGTCGTCTTTGTCATTTTGATAATGAGAGAAAGAGACAATCGATACTTAAGTATAGATCAAGACTTGAGTCTCCTGTATTACGGACCTAAGTATTTGCCTGTCTATGTCTGCCTACTTCTTGACTGAGTGTCCAATGTATGCGCTGGTAAGATGGGAGACAATAGAAAGAAAGAAAGAAAAAATGTTTATTGACATGGATGAGGTAAAAGAAGAACAAATACAAGAGATTAGCATAAATAAAAGGAGATGATTGGGTTCGCTTAAGCTTTGGGGAGGTTTAGAGGGTTATGTGTGGTGATCGACCACGGTCATAGATGACCAAGGTCATAGATGAGGTCGACGATGGAGCGAGTCAACCCAGAAAAGTCCTATTAGGCACTGGTACTCCTCCTACGCACCGACGGAACACAGCAGGCTGTTTGGCGTCGGACTTCGGTAGGAGGGTGGCCGCGAACCAGATGGCCCTTCACAGAGCCTACCACACCGCAGAGACCATAAGACAACAGTGCAGAGGTACTCATGCGCTGTTGTGAGAATTGGGTGAAATAGTCCCAAATAAGTGGACTGATCACCCGCCTGTGCCTGACGGGTGTCCCCTCCTTAGATAGATAGATAGAAGACCTACTTCTTGTCATTCTCGTCGTAAGCGGACTGCAACATTTGTAGTGCGGAAGCAGTCCCGGAGACGGCGGGGGCCGCGGCGGGCGGGGGGCGGGATGCCTTCTCAACCGCCGCGCGCGCTTCCACCTTACGCTTTATCTCCGCCTCGCGCTTCTTCGCCTCCGCCATACCCACCTAAATACACATATAACATTTTTACCATTGCCCCTCGAAAAAAGATCCGTTATTCTTCAAAAACAGTGAATAAAACGCTGTTTATTTCACTGAGTGAATAAAACATTTTAGATTTGGAACATTTGCGAATATACGGATTTTAGAACGAAAACAAAAGAAAATGTGCAAGGAGGTTGCATACTCTCGTTATAAAAACGTATTGAATATGGCTCGATTAAAAATTTTAAATTTAGAATAAGGAATTCAGCCAATTTTCTGTGCAATTTTCATGCAATTAAAAGTTTCTGTTAAAAGTTTTTGTCTCAAAATCATAAAAATGAGTTCGACATCCAGTGACGAAAGTGAACCTCTCGTTCCAGAGTCATTTCGCGTTAAAGCAGCAGCTATTGTTAATAATTTACTGTCACAGAGTAATTATTTTCTTTTTCTCGTAGTCAATGGTAAAAAGTAGAGTACCTAACACGTGAAAAAAAAATTCATCTCGGCTCTTGTATCCCTCGAAAAGAATTCACCTTTTTTTCACTTGTTAGGTAATCTACTATTATTCACTACAAAATTAAACAATTACATTAAGCATAGCATTATCAAAAGCGTTCTTTCAGGGAATACATGTACTTGTGATAAGAATAACATTACATTGAATCTATTTCTTAGCTCATATAACCCGAATCTCTTCAAACTTAGAGTGAATAGGCTTCTTCTGGGTGAGCTTGCTTTGCTACATCCTCTTTGCCCTTGAGCTAGATTACGGTCAAGAGCAAACCCATTAATAATAATAATAAAAACATTTAAAAAATAGCTCAAATATTTTTTATTTACATTTTCAACCCCTATGGCTCCGCCATTTTGAAAACCAAATATTGAATCGATAAAACAAACTCCATGTAATTATTGAACCTACTCAAAAAAATCAAGAGAATCTGTTGACAAATGCAACCTGTAGAAGAAAACAGTCGCACATCCGGAAACGGAAACATTTGTCAAAAATATACGTAACATATTATTCCTTCAAAAACAGAATAACTCTAAAATGAAAAATTTGGTACATAGAGCCTTATCACAAAAAATAATACTAAAACTAAGACGTTTAAAAATGGCTGTATGGACATACATTCCTTTGCCTTTCCTGAAAGGGATAAATTAAACGACAACAATATGACATAAGTCAGTTTAGTGGTGTTTTGAAGTTTAGTGCTAAAGCAGTTATTGCTTAGAATAATGGCAGAACCAATTTTGATTAAATATAGTTATGAACCATTTCGATTACGTCAGCTTTCAAACAAAAGAAACCGCATCGAAATCGGTCCACTCGTTTAGGAGCTACGATGCCACAGATAGATACACAGACATACATATACACACGTCAAACTTATAACCCCCTATTTTTCGTCGGGGGTTTTTTTTTGAATGCAAGATTAACTCTTTTTTTTATTATAAGATGGGTTAACTCTTGACCTCAATCTTGACCATAAAGGTCAAAGATGAGGTCGACGATGGTGCGAGTTAACCCAGAAAATGCCTATAAAGGCACTGGTACTCCCACGCACCGACGGAACACAGCAGGCTGTTTGGCGTCGGACTTCGGTAGGAGGGTGGTCGCGAGCCCTTTACAGAGCCTACCATACCGCATGAGACCATAGGACGACACCTCAGATTCAGAAAAAAATGAAGTGTCGTTGCCTGGGATGGATTACTAGGAGGCAGGTCTCATTTGTGTTTCCTTAGTCGCCTCTTACGACACCCTCGGAAAGAGATGGGGTGGTGTTATTCTCAACCGATAACCACACGTTTAGGCCCATATTGATCTATATGACAAAGTCAAAATACTTTGACAAGAACGACTGCTACTCAAGTATAGATCAGAGTCTGAGTCGCGTTCTGTAATACGTACCGCCGGGGTTACATTACGAAATTAGTTTCATAACACTAGTTAAATCAACAATTTTCCGTGTAAACATCAAGTTTTTCCATTTCCATTTCACGACACTGAAACAGCTTCGGGTCGCGCGCGATTTTTGGGTAAAATTAGTGTCATGCATCGAATGTCATAGTATAAACGTGACGCGAAACTTGTGTCGCGAAAGCGCCTGCGCTGATAGGACGTGTGTTTTTTTGTCGTGGTGTGGGCACCGTTAGTCGGAATTTTTTTTTAAAATACGAATTGAATGATTCCGATGCGATTTCCGATGCTGACGTAATCAAAATGGTTCTTAGCTATATTTGATCAAAATTGGTTCAGCCGTTTAAAAGTTGGAAGCAATCGAATGTCTTTTCCAACGTCTTTCCTTTCAAAACAAACTTTTCTACATTTTATACAATAACATCTGTATGACTTTGCTTTGATGTTGGCGGAGCCATAAACACAGACATAGTGTGAATTTCTCGACACTATTATTTTTAATGAAACTAGTTTCACCGCTACTGAAAGTAGTGTCATGAAATTATTTAATAATGCATGAAACTTGTTTCGTAATGTGACCCCGGCTTTAGAGAGCTTGCATACTCACAACAGCATCGACGAGTTGCGCGAGTTCCTCCGAAGAGACGTCAGTCTTGCCCTGCGCTATGAGCGCGGCGGCCATTTGCTGCGCTATCTGAGCGCGGTCCACCTCGCCCACGCCGGCCACCGGCACCGCGCTGCCGCCGCTAATGCCAATCTTACCAGCCAATTGCTGCAATTCAATACAATACAATATAAACAGGAAAATACAAATAATATTAACAGTAATTTTGATACGATGCATACAAATAGGCGGCTTTATTGCTTAACAGCAATTTCTTCTAGGTTATTTGCTCGATGCTTCCGGGCAACCTTATGGTACAGGAGTGATATGAAGGATGCACTCCTTCATTCTTCATATCACAATTTATATGGTGTTCCGTTAAAAGTTGACAAGAACCAGGGCAATCGCGTGAAATAACTTGTGAATGTGGAATAACTTTAAGACAAAAATAGTATATCACAATACAATTTTTTGTAAAAAATATGGATTGAAACCAAATTGAAACGGGGCTACTTCACAACTTTTTGACAAAAATGGCAAATCGGGATACCATTTTTGTCGAAAAGTTATTCCACATTCACAAGTTATTTCAAGCGATTGGCCTGCAGGTTACGTCGATCAGTAAGGTTATACATTACACAAAGCGCCACCTTGATGATCAAGGCTTGATCCCGAACATTTCCGTACTAAAGGTTAAAATTAAGGGCACGTTAAAGTCAAGCGTCGCGTCAGTACCAGCTAATTTCGACCTAGTATACTAATGATAAACCACCAAGGTTATACATATTGGCTACATACTTACTCGTAAAAATACCTACAAGATAAAGAAATTGTGTTAAGACTTCACACAATATACCTGTGTTCATGTGTGCAATAAAGAATTTATTGATTCTTTTAATTTACTAGTAAAAAGCCTTACAATGTTTGTACAACTGACTGACCACAAGTAGGTATTTCCGACACTTATATTGGCCGCAGTAAAGAGGTCAAAACATCAGATAAATGAAATGATTCGTAAGAAGGTAGTTGAGCTGATTTCTATTTTATTCATGTATGTATTTCTGTTGAGATCATGCATGATTTGCCTGTCCTATTCCAGATATCAGGCGTCATCTCAACATAATTTTTTTACCCTCTTTCATAAAGTATCAGTATTTTTTTTTTGGTTTTGCCTCCCCACGTATATGTCCTTTTACAAACGAACAATTAGTACTGTACCAATCGTTGCATCTTTTCGCGGTACCGCGTCCGATGGTCCTTACGGCGCCTTTTCGTTTTTTGCCCCGTCTCCGGCGGCGGTGCCCCGGCCTGGGCCAGTGCCGCCGGTGCCGGCGGAGCCCGAGGCATGCTCAGCACCAGTCGGGCCAACCGGTCCCGCTCCTGAATGTACAGAGGGCCGCACATCAGGATACCACACATGTGCGCTCTATGCTGTTACGATAAGTTACTCCATTTGTAACCTGATGCGCTGGCCTCTGTACAAATACTCGCCTAGAGTCGTCAGTGCAGGCCAATAACAATAATTTAAGACTTAAGACATGTGCGCTCTATGCTGTTATGATGAGGGCGGGTTTGCAACGCAAATGGAGTAACCTGATGCGCTGGCCTCTGTACAAATACTCGCATAGAGTAGTCAGAGCAGGCCAATTTTTACAAAAAATTAAGACTTAGAAATTACATATTGTGCAATCTGACGCCCTCACACTATGCAAACTTACGATATTTTAAGCGTCCTTATTAAGCGTCATTACTTAAAATAAAAACTATTTGCCCTTTGACAAGCATATCAAACCGTTGATACGAACTACCACACGCTAGTTATTTTAGTCTACAGATAGTTTATACATATCTATATTTAGGTATAGATATGTATAAGGTATATTACTCTTTGCATGTCTACCGCTTCACCTTCTGTATCGGTTCCTTCACCCCCCGGTTGCCTGGAAGAAATTGCTCTATAGCAATAAGGCCGCCGGATTGTACACTACATTATGAACATTTGTTTTTGTTTAATGTTATGTTTTATGTTTTTTTTGTGTGCAATAAAGAGTATTGTATTGTTTATTTAAAAAAACCTCAAACTTTACAGATGTCTTTATCACATGGCTCGGGTACATCATTGCTCGCCATGACATTATTAACACATATTTGTCGAACTATGTTGATTGTCTTCTTAATTTGTAAGAGAAAAAAACTGCGCAACTCTAGTAACAAAAGATTTCCAACTTCAGTAATAATAAAAAGAAGCTGGGAAATTGCCAATGTGATAATGCCACACGGCTAAACTATCTGCAGTTAGAGCGTAATACTGCACATTAAATTTAAAAAAGAATACCTGGTAAATTTTTTGTATCTGTGGAGGTGGGTAGGCACCTGATTGTTTGTGGTATTGTGTGTACCTGTAGGTGTGAGGGTAGGTACTTGCTTCCTAGTCCCCTTCCCCCTAATAAAGTATGACGAACTTGACATCCTGGTGTTTTCAAACCACCAATTGTCCTTGGTTCACCTGTTACTTATGGGGTTGTACGTATCTACCTGTTTCTTGGTGGAGCATGTATACCTGCGGCCTGTGGGTGTAGTCTGCTTCTTGCAGGCGTGTGTACCTGTGGGGGTGTGGTTAGGTACCTGCTTTTTGGAGGCGCGAGTACCTGAGAGAGTGTGGGTAGGTACTTGCTTTACGGAAGCGTGGGTTTTTTTACTTGCTTTAAAAACCTGCGGGTTTGTGGTTAGGTACCTAAATTTGGGGGCACGGGTACATGCGTGAGTAGAAGTAACTGCTTTTTGGGGGATAGGTATGTGGGTAGGTACCTGCAGGGGTGTGGGTAGGTAGCTACTTTTTGGAGGCACGGGTGCATGTGTGACTAAAGGTATCTGCTTTTTGGGGGATGGATGGGTGTGTGGGTGGTACCTGCGGGGTTGTGGTTAAGTACCAACATTTGGAGGCACGAGTACATGTATGAGTAGAGGTACTAGCTTCTTGGGGGGAAGGATCCGTGAGTAGGTACCTGTGAGAGTTTGGTTAGGTACCTGCTTTTTGGACGCACGAGTACATTTGTGCGTAGAGGTACCTGCTTTTTGGAGGCATGGGTACATTTATGAGCAGACGAACCTGCTTTTTGGACGCACGGGTACATATGTGAGTAAAGGTACACTGCTTTTCGGGAGACGGGTGTGTGGGTAGGTGCCTGCGGGAGTGTGATTAGGTACCTGCTCTTTGAAGGCACGGGTACTTTAATCAGAGGTACCTGCTTTTTGGACGCACGGGTACATGAATGCGTAGAGATACCTGCTTTTAATGGGACGAGTATGTTTATGAATGATGAATGAATGAATAAATTCTTTATTGCACACGTAAACAAAAACATAAGGGAAAATTTACATTAGTGCAAAAGGCGGCCTTATCACTAAAAGTGATCTCTTCCAGACCACCCTTTGGCTGAAAGGAACCATTTTAAAAAGACTGAAGCGTAGTGTGCAGATCAAGTAATAGATAAGTAATAAAGATATAAAAGTTTTAGGTAAAATAAATATAAACAAAATAAATCAATGAAAAGCACATAAATAATACATAAATACATATGCAAGCATAAATATATACAACATAAATAATCAGTTGCAAGTTTTAGATTTTATAAGTAAGTGCTCACGAAGCTTGTGTTTGAAAATAGTGAGAGATTTAGAGTGACGGACATCAGACGGCAGTTCATTTCATAGGCTTGTTGATTTTAAAGTAAAAGAATACTTGTAGTGCCCAGACCGAGAAAGGGGCACCAGGAGAACATTATCATTCTTTGAGCGCAGTTCACGAGTGTGACCAGTACCGAGGTACTCAAAACGTTCCTTTAAATAGGGAGGGGAGCGCGGATCATACAGAACCTTATAAAGAAGCGTCAGAACATGCTCTTCACGCCGTAGTCGGATCGGAAGCCATTGCAACCCATTCCTATACTCGGACACATGATCGAACTTGCGCAGACCATATATAAATCTGATGCAAACATTTTGAAGCCGTTGTAGCTTATTTAAAAGTTCTTCTTTTAGGTCAGTCATGCAGGCATCAGCGTAATCTAAGTACCAACATTTGGAGGGGTAAAAAGAGAGACTGCGCCAGTTCAATCTTTGTCCTAATAGGAAGTAGGTTCTTCCACCTCTTCAAGGAACCATAGGCAGCAAAGATTTTACGGCTCACCTCCGTGATATGCGGAGACCAGGATAGACTGCTATTGAAAAGAACGCCAAGATTCTTTACTACCTTACTGTATGCCAAAGGAATTTGACAGATGGAACGCTTCCAAAATCAAGTCTTGATATCTGTAAGGAGCCACCTGTGATGATGACTTGAGATTTGTTTGGGTTTGACGTTAGGCCATGACGCTGGCTCTATTCGTATACAGTGACAAGATCAGAGTTTAAATTATTATTAACAGAATCAAGCTTCTCAAGATTTCCCTGGGCATAGATTTGCAGGTCGTCAGCATAAAGGTGATAATTACAGGAAAGAAGGGGTGAGAGAAAATTAATGAAGATAGAAAAAAGAAGTGGCGAAACAACCCCTCCCTGGGGTACCCCAGCAGAAAGGTTACAGAAACGAGAAGATTTGTCGTCAGCACGTATACACTGCCGCCGTCCCACCAGATAGCTGCGGAACCATTCAGTTGCAGTATTAGATATGGAAAGTGATTTCAACATTGCTATTAGAATGTCAAAATCAACAGTGTTGAAAGCATTGCTAAAATCAAGGAGAACAATTACAGTAAACTGTTGATTTGACATTCCGAATCGCACATCATCTGAGACTTTGGAGAGGGCAGTGACAGTACTGTGACCGGGACGGAAACCGGATTGAAAGGGACTTAGGATGTTATGGGTACAAAGGAATACAGTAAGTTGATGATGAACAAGGCGTTCAAGGACTTTAGACAAGAAAGGAAGGATGGATATAGGACGATAATGGGCAAAAGAGGTAGGGTTACTAGTTTTAGGAATCGGAATAACTGCGGCTTGACGCTTACACCCAGGGAAAGTGCCAGAGCTAAGCGAGAAATTGAAAATATGACAAAGAGTTGGCATAACCATTTCGAGACTTAAGGTAATCATCCGACGTCCGATACCGTCAATGCCTTCAGCATTCGATTTTATTGCATGGATATTATTTTCAATTTCTCGCTCAGAAACTGTTCGGAAAGAAAAAGAAGAATCATGAAGTTTAGGAAGTGATGAAAGCGAGTTCAAGGAAGAAAGTTTAATAGAATAAGGAATAGAAATAGAATAAGGAATTTAAAGAGTTGAGATCGAGATTATGTGGAAGGTGGATACTTTCGCTTTTACCGAGACTTTTTAAAAAAGACCATACTTTTGCAGAATTACTATTTCGGACAGAGGAATGTATGTGACGACGCTGCGCATCCCTACACATTCGACTACAGCGGTTTCTTAATTGTTTATACTGCCAGTGGTTCCCTTCAGTGGGATCATATCTATATTTTGCGATCGCGACATTCCTTTTACACATGAGCTTCCTCAGATCTTCAGTAAGCCACGGAACCGGTAGATGCTTTAACTTAACCGGGCGAAGCGGTGCATGAATGTCGAAAACCTGAGTTAGAAGATAATTAAACATTTTTAGTTTATGATCGAGTGTCAGCATTCATCACCGCCCCCAGTCCACGTTTCCGTACCTGCTTCTTGCTGGCCCTGGTGTCGGCGGCGTGCAGCGTGGCGGCGGCGCGCACGACGGCCGCGCGCACGGCCCCCGCCGCGCCGCTCGACACGAGCCCCGCCTGCGCCGCGCCCTTCAGCTTCTCTTTAGCTGTCTCGATTAAGACGACGGCTGATTCGCGATCTAACAGCTCTTCTGATGAGTTCGCCTTCTCCTGTTCAAAATTTTTCATCAATCAGAAATTGGTGTGCAAACAAAAATAATAATGGCTATGACGGCCGGTTTGGTCGAGTGGTAGTGACGCTGCCTCGATCGGCGGGTCCTGGGTTCGATCCCCAGTCGGGGCAAACATTTGTGCAAAAAGCAGATGTTAGTTCTCGGGTCATGGGTGTTTGTGTTTGTCTTTATGTGTGTTCCAAGGGACCCACGACACAAGGGAAAACCTTAGTGTGGGCCTTTGAGTGTGCAACGTTTATTTATGAATCACGCGGAAGAATTCGTTGTAGTAAGTCCAGGCTAAACGGTTGAAGTTTTGAATTTCCCTCTTACGTGTCACAAGTTAAAGCGGGCGGCTGTGTTTTTCTGTGAATGTTGCCCCGCACGCGCAGTGAATTGCTTTTGGGTCATCTAAATGTTACGTCATCGATTATTGCTAATTTACAATCAGCCCCCCATTTATTTATTTATGGTTTATTTATGTTTATTAATGTGTTTCATCAGAACCAAACGTGCCGTGTGGTGATCGATTGAGAATAACACCACCCCATCTCTTTCCGTGGGTGTCGTAAGAGGCGACTAAGGAAACACAAATGAGACCTGCCTCCTAGTAATCCATCCCAGGCAACGACACTTCACTTTTTTCTGAATCTGAGGTGTCGTCCTATGGTCTCATGCGGTGTGATAGGCTCTGTAAAGGGCCGTCTGGTTCGCGACCACCCTCCTACCGAAGTCCGACGCCAAACAGCTTGCTGTGTTCCATCGGTGCGTGGGAGTACCAGTGCCTTCATAGGCATTTTCTGGGTTAACTCGCTCCATCGTCGACCTGATCTTTGACCTTTATGGTCAAGATTGAGATCAAGATTAACCCATCTTATAATTTAAAAAAAAAGTATTCGAATAGGAAAGATTCGATTAGAGTAACATAAAGGGTGACTTCGAATTGGCTAGCAAAACTTTGGGGGCTGATTCTCCTCATGAAACTGATGAACTTCCCCCAAGGAACCTATATGAATTTCAAAAAAAAGTAGTCTCTTCATACATAAGCAAGTCAACTGATCGCACAAGTTGTATGGAAAGACAATTTTTTTTTTATATTTCAAGCTACGTAGTTGCTGTTTAACATCCTTAACTTTCGCTAACGAATTTAAAGTCACGTAATATAAAATAAATAAATAAAAACACCACAAATAACAATAAGGTTCACTACCATATTACTACAGTATATACTGACTCACTTCTACAAGGAATAGTTACATACCTTTTCCATCCTCAGGGCCTCAGTGAGTAGGTCCACAATCTTCGGCCCGAGGCTGCCGAGATAATCCTCTAGTGCGACGAGTAGTCTCAGGGTGGCCACCACGTTCTCCGCAGGACCCAGGTCTTGTGGCTCGGCGCTTCGACCTTAGAACACGTCAAATGTACAGAAATGTTCTTGCCGTGTGGTGATCGGTTGAGAATAACACCACCCCATCTCTTTCCGTGGGTGTCGTAAGAGGCGACTAAGGAAACACAAATGAGACCTGCCTCCTAGTAATCCATCCCAGGCAACGACACTTCATTTTTTTCTAAATCTGTGGTGTCGTCCTATTTTCTCATGCGGTGTGGTAGGCTCTGTAAAGGGCCGTCTGGTTCGCGACAGTACCAGTGCCTTTATAGGCATTTTCTGGGTTAACTCGCTCCATCGTCGACCTCATCTTTGACTTTTATGGTCAAGATTGAGGTCAAGAGTTAACCCATCTTATAATAAAAAAATAAAAACATCGAAGCTAGTTTTGTTGCAAGATCTTGTTTAATTTAATAGCAGAAAGTGCACGAATGTGAACTTGATGTCCTTTGACACTTCTTCTTTTTTATTTAATTATCAATTCAGGTAGACAGATTCGCAAATGATCTTGATGATACTAACTAGTCATACAAGCCAATACTGTATTTGAAAACTATTGGTATAATAAACTTCTTTTTTTTAACGATACACTCTCAAAGGCCCTTGTATCGTGGGCGTGAACACACATAAGTACAGACACGAACACCCATGACGCGAGAACAACATCTGCTTTTTACACAAACATTTGCCACGACTGGGAATCGAACCCAGGATCCGCCGATGAAGAGACAGCGTCACTAACACTCGACCAATCCGACTGTGTTAAAAATTACAGTTGCTTGATACAGTTACTAAAGTAGAAACAAACATTTCCCGTGAAAATGCGCGTCCGGGAGAGCTCAAGAGACTCATGCACTTTTCTTCTTCTTCTTATCATGTAGGTATAGTCAAGTGTGTGGCGAACTTGGCTAACCCTGGTATCAGAGTTTTCAAACCGCCAAATGGCCTCTGACTTGGTTTGACGACTGTAATCAATCGACAACAGCCGGGACCGACAGCTTAACGTGCCCTCCGAAGCACAGAAACGCTCGTGATCAATTTCCACTTTTGGTCACCCATCAGCAGGGGTATTCAGGAGCGTTCGACTATCGAGAACGGATCGAAATTCGATCCGTTTTCGAATGCCTTCGACTCACCGTATTCTACAGCGTTCGGCTCGATCCGAATGTCAAATTTGACATTCGAATTCGGAACCAAATTCGGAAAAGTTCACGATTGCTTCTGAGCATTCGACTTACACTTGTAAATAAACATTTTGTGCTAGAATCAAGCTAAAATTCAGTTTTACGTAGCAATTCGAGTGAGAAATAAAGAAAGAGCAAAACAAGGACCGGAGACAATGTCTTCCAACATGGAGATAATGGATTTTTCTAATAATTTTCAAGATACCAATTTTCAAAACATATATCATTTAAAAGTCGCTTCCTTGCGAATATCTCACTTTGTTGAGTAATTTGTAAACATATTATCCACCAACCACCAAGATATTAACCATTCCCGTGGAATTCAAAGTAAGTAAGTATGTATAATTGGTGTAATTTAAAATACAGATTCTTGAATTTATTTTCACAAGATACAGAGGCATCGGAGACTCATTATTCAACAAAAATTGTGGTAAGATCTTGTTACAATTAGTTTTTAATTTCTGCTTTCATTTTTTTACAGCCTTGCACTTTCTGGCACAAGATAGTTAACAGAAATTTTGTAACAAAGGGCCAGGCATCGTTGTCTACATCAATAACTCAAACAACTCAGGCACTGAATGCGCCAGAAGTTATGAGGATGTGGATGTGATTTCATAGCATTCACTATCAAGTAGGAAATGTTTTGTTAAAAATAAGATTTGCTTATCTATGTAATTCTTTATCCTTACTTATTAATATTATAAATGCGAAAGTAACTCTGTCTGTCCGTCTTTCACGCCTAAACTGTTGAACCGATTTTGATGAAATTTGGTACAGAGATAGATTAGAGCCTGGGAAAGGACATAGGCTACATTTTATCCCACAGTTTGGTACGATATAACCTGTAGTCCACGCGGGCGGAGCCGCGGACGGAAAGCTAGTTGCTTATAATTAACTTTATATTTAAATTGCCTTCATAGACATAAAATAACTAGGTATATGTACTAATATCCAAATTTTTGACTATTTTCAGAGTATTCAGGCTTTTTCGCAGGCTGACATGAACAGTCCTGAAGAAAAATTTAATAAAATGCACTGCATCGAAAGGTGTTTGGAGTACTTGGCGTTGTTTTACAAATAAATTCAAATCACTCCATAGTTATTAGGCTGACTGGGCAAAAATCACAAACATGACATGTAAAATGCTCATAATACTTATTTCTTAACTCTCGAGGTAAATGGTTCTGAGAGCACTTATGCTAGAACCTACTGAATGCTCTGCTTATCCCCATTAAGAACATTTACTTATGAAGATTGACTGTGTCTGTTTTTAAGTAGTTTAGCATACTTTATTGTTCACTTGCGATGCAAACCTTTTTTTTCTGTGATAGTACTTATTGCAAGTATATAATTGTATTGTTACTTATTAAAAAAAATCTTGAATAAAACTGAACATATTATAATACACAGTTTATTTAAATCGCTTTGGGTTTATTTACAACAGTAGTTCTCATTAATTCTCATTATTTCTCATTAATAACAATAGTTAAGTAGTGGAACAGTGAGTACCTAGAAGCTAAATTATTAAACCCTATTGTAGCTTCATATTGTAGCTTCAACACACCATCTTAAACAGATTAAAAAACACATAAGTATCCTACTAATATTTTAGATACGAAAGCTTGTAAGTATGGATGGATGTTTGTTCCTTCTTCACGCTAAAACTCTCGGACGGATTTTGATGAAATGTCCAATTAATATAGCGACGTCGGAATAGTACATAAACTGTAAAATTTCCCAAATTCCTGTAAAATTCAGTATGTTGTACGTTTCAAGTTAGTTTCAAGAAAACACAAAATAAACCGCCACAACAAAGCAAAGCAAGATCTTGACACTTTACATCTCGTTTACAAAGACATTTCGTAAATTTTAAAAAAAGTTTTTATAATGAAGAATTATTAAGGTTACTATGGTTAAACACCATTTAAAAAGTAAAGCTATATTTTTTCTAGGCCAGAAATTCATCTAAGAATTAAATTAAAGAAATAAAATTATATTTTATAAATATTATAATTTTTCATTCACTCAGTTATTCGTTCAATCAAATCTATTATCTCCGTAAATGCTTGCATAAACGTGTTATCTATGTCACATAGTTTCCGAAGACGGAAACGAGTCGAAGACGAATCGAACGTCGTTGTGAATAAAGATTTCCGTGGCATTCGACTCGTCTTCGACTCGAGTCGAATTCGGAAAATAGTCGAACGGAAAATAGTCGAACGCTCCTGAATACGCCTGCAGGTTTCCTGCCTCTGGGTACGTTGCTTAGCCTCACTGACCGGTTGAGATTAGCGGGCGCCACTAGACAACGAGCGCTTCGCACTATTAACTATTAAAATGTGATAACGCTGCAAAAAATGTCATCCATATACGCATAATCTTACCAATAGGGCGATCCGGGATGGTTTTACGCGGTCGTGAAGCTCTCGAAGCCCGGGACGACATCAGGCTATCTGCGCGGGAGTGGGACCGCGGCGAGTGGGAGATAGGGGCGTCAGGGAGTGAGCCCAAAGACTCCATCGAGTTGTCGGAGTTCCAAGGAGATAGCGCCTCGTCACTGTCGGCAGATTAAAAAAAAGTCAAAAGTCAAAAATTACTTCATTTTCATAGAACATACAAAATCCTCCTTCTTCTTCCTAGCGCTTAGTCCCGTACAAAAGAACATACAAAATGTTTCTTGAAAACGTCATAATAAATACATTAGCAAAATAGTGAATCACATTAGCATTTTTGACTTTGCGCCTATTCGTAAAGATGCAGTCTTAACAATGGTAATAGTAGATTACCCAACAAGTGAAAAAAAGGTGAATTCTTTTCGAGGCATTGAGTTGTATCCCGAGAGGAGCGAAGGATTCTAAAGTTGAATCCTGAGAGTAGCGAGGGATTCTTGATTAGAATCCTGAGCGGATCAAGGGATACAAGAGCCGAGATGAATTTTTTTTTTCACGTGTTAGGTTAGTCTACGAGAAAAAGAAAATAATTACTCTGTGACAGTAAATTATCAACAATAGCTGCTCTTTAACGCGAAATGACTCTGGAACGAGAGGTTCACTTTCATCACTGGGTGTCGAACTCATTTTATGATTTTGAGGCGAAAACTTTTAACAGAAACTTTTAATTGCATGAATATTGCACAGAAAATTGGCTGAATTCCTTATTCTAAATTTAAATTTTTTAACCGAGCCATATTCCATAAAGCCAATTATTACATACAGCCAAGTTTTAGTACATTTTTATAGCGAGAGTGCAACCTCCTTGCACATTTTCTTTTGTTTTCTTACTAAAATCCGTATATTCGCGCATGTTCCAAATTCAAAATGTTTTATTCACTCAGTGAAATAAACAGCGTTTTATTCACTGTTTTTGAAGATTAACGGACCCTTTTTCAAGGGGCAATGGTAAAAAATACATTTTTTAAATGAAGATAAGAGATGGACTGGAAAGTGCAATCTAGGCTATTTTCTCACGTGAACGAAGTCGCTGGCGGCTAAATATTTTAAAATAAATAAACAAACCTATTATTATTTAAAAAAAAAAACAAGTCCAACGAAGGGGTTTTAACTCTTACCGCAATGCACTGAAACCATGACAAAATAAATTAATAGTTCTTCCACGGGGATTCTTAGGCGATATGAAAGAAACGACTTTTTCCAAGCGCGTATGAGCGCCCCACTTTTTTGAATTAATCTTTTTTTTTAATTAATTAATAGCGGTGATAGCCCAATTGGTAATGAGCCAGACTTGTAATCCGAAGGTTGCGGATTCAAATCCTGGTGCGGGCCTGTATCACTAAATTGGTCTTTTTCGGATTTATGTACAGATTTCTAATTATCACTTGCTCAACGGTGAAGGAAAACATCGTGATGAAACCATTGGATGGGCCCAAGAAAATCAATTTTCGAAAGACGAGCGGTCCATCAATCCGCATTGGGCCAGCGTGGTAGACTATGGCCTAAATCCCCTTTGGTTTCGAAGGGAGGCCCGTGCCCCTCGGTGGGGACGTATATGGGCTAGTAAGAAGAATCTTTTTTTAATGTTAATGAACAGCCTTTAAGCAATCGTTAGACAAAGCTAATATAGCGTAAATGTACTCACGGCTTAAGTTCATCGTCAGAGATCATGACGGTGTTGCTGGCGGGGCCCGGATGCGAGGGGCTGCGGTTGCGCAGGCCCGTGGGGCTCCGGTTGCGGAGGGCCGCAGGGCTTCGGTTGCGGAGGGCGGCGTCGCGCCGGGACAGCGGGCTGCGTGAGCGTCGCACCGATTCTAACGTGATGTGCGTACGAACTGGACTACGGACCCTGATAAAACGCAAAACACACATTTTTAACCGACTTCAAAACAGGAGGAGGTTATAAATTCGACTGTATGTATCTTTTTTTTTATATTTATGTTCACCGATTTCTCCGCCATTTATCTATAGACTGATTTTCAAAATTCTTTTTTTGTTTGAAAGAGTATACTCCAGAGGTGGTCCCATTGTCACCAAGTCAGGATCTGATGATGGAATCCCAGGGAAATCACGGGAAACCTTCGAATCTAATAGGGGTTTACATTGTTTCTCACGTACTTTCTGTTATTTACACTAAAAATAGAAAAATAAATAAAAAATTTATAAAAAAATTAAAAAAAATTCATAAAGCAAAAAACACAGACGTAGCATTTAATGTGCTGCATACCTACTGATCTGTTTGAAGTCGATGCCAAGTCAAATAAGTTTGATAGGCTATACGTACATCTGCCTTCGCACCGACTTCAAACAGATCAGTGGATACATAGCACATTAAATGCTACGTCTTTATTTTTATTTTTTTTTATTTTTTTTTTAAATTTTGCTTTTTGAAGTCCGTTTAATTTTTTTTTTATAAAAAGTTTATTTATTAACACATGTCATCCACATACGAGAACAAAGTCCTGGGCATCCTCTAGTACATTATCCTTACTAATATTATAAATGCGAAAGTAACTTTGTCTGTCCGTCTTTTACGCCTAAACTACTGAACCGATTTTGATGAAATTTGGTACAGAGATAGATTAGAGCATGGGAAAGGACATAGGCTACATTTTATCCCACAATTGGGCACGATATAACCTGTAGTCCACGCGGGCGGAGCTGTGAAAAGCTAGTTTTTAAATATACCTTGGCGGAGGGCTGCGAGATCGTGTCCGTAGATGGCGAACCGGGGAGTGGCGACGATGATGCTCGGGAGATCTGAATCAATAATTTTCCACGTCAAAAACGTAAGAGTCACCGACTTCAATCCCAAATAATTTTGTTACAGAGATCCCATACTCCTAAACCATTCATCATCAGCTCAGCAACATCAGATGGTGACCATTAGATGCAAAAATCTACATAGATTAAGATAATTTCTGATAAACAGTGAATATGCCTACAAAATTTGAGGGTTTCCCTCGATTTCCCCAGGATCCCATCATCAGATCCTGACCTGGTGACAATGGAACCACCTCTGACGTATGACCTACCAAATAAAAAAAGAATTATTCAAATCGCTTTATAATTGCCGGAGTAATCGCGTAACAAATATACAAAAAAATAAAAAAAATACAGTCGAATTGAGAACCTCCTCCTTTTTTGAAGTCGGTTAAAAATATACTAGTTATTTAACATTGGTGCTCCAAACGATCGTGTTCTAGCTCGCAAAGAGTAATGAACTTTATTTCTTAACAAGATCCCACTCCTACTTATAATAATAAAACGCCCACACTAAGGTTTTCCCTAGTGTCGTGGGTCCTTCGGAGCACACATAAAGACAGACACAAACAACCATGACCCGAGAACAAAGATCTGCTTTTTACACAAATATTTGCCCCGACCGACATCGACACTATAAATAGGAAAGTTTGTGAAAATGGATAGATGGATTTTTGTTACTCTTTGACGCAAAAACTACTGGATGGTTTTTGAGGAAACTTTGCAGAAATATAGCTTAAGAGATCAGAATAACACGTAGGCTATAATATTTTCCCAAAATCTAATACATACATACATAGTATGCATTTGATTATATATTTAGTAGGTATTACAGTTATTTTCCTTTGTTCTTAGTGTAGTTTCATAGTTATTAAAGTATTTTCATATATTTGTGATATGCACCTACCACGTACATCTCCCAATCACCCTAAGGTAGACTGGTAGATAATGCCATTAGGCATTAAGTCCGCCCATGTACCTTTAGTGCATTAAGTTAAATAAATAAATAAATACTCTCACGCCTGTTATCCCTAGAGGGGTAGGCAGAGCATCAGTGGTTCTAGAAAACCACTTAATGCCACGTTTGACACAAATGGTGAGAGTTATTAGATGGAACATGTTGTGTAATGGTGAGAGGTGGTCAGCCTTTCGCCCATGCTACAGCAAGACCCTCACGTCCCACTTACTGACTTTTACAGTATGCCTGGGAAGAGTAGGCATCTGGCACATTCTAAGTTTTTCTTTCACTCCCAGTCCAACGTGAAAGGATCATCATCATCATCATCATGCAATCCTGTTATCCCTCATCAGGGACATAGGACTCTCAGAAAGGATTTCCACTCTTCTCTGTTTTGGGCGGCAGCTTCGATGTCTTTCCAACCGAGACCAGTTGATGCAGCCTCTTTATCAACTGACCGTCTCCAGGTGGTACGGGGACGGCCCGGCTTTCTTGTACCACAAGCTTGCCATATAAGGCTTTGTTTAGACAGATGGTTATTTGGTCTCCTCAAGACGTGCCCAATCCAGCGCCATTTTCTTATAAGAATCTCCTTGCTCATTGGTTTTTGGTCAGTTAGCTCCCACAGTCTTGCATTAGGGATGGTTCGTGGCCAACAGATTCCCAGGATGCGGCGTAAACATTTGTTCACGAACACCTGAAGTTTGCTACCTGTGAAAGGATAGTTATTAATAATAGCACCGTGCGTTCAACATTGAGTGAAGGACGCTTACCTGCGTTCTCTTCGGAAGTCAATCGGGGACCTTCGTCGTTCGGGTGATCGTCGTCGATCCGACGATCGACGTCTTTCAGGCGACAAACGTCGTTCCGGCGACCTACGCCTTTCAGGTGACCGACGCCTCTCCATCGACTTTCGCCTATAATCCGGACGTCTATCCATCGAGCGACGTCGATCCATTGACCGAATTTTCTCAGGCGAGGGTCGCCGCTCCTTCTCTATAGACTTGTCCTCACGGCGCGTCATGTCCGGTGGGGATAGGCAGAGCTTGCGGTATATTTCTGCGACGTTGACGCGTAACTCTTCATCGTGTAGTTCTTTCATACGTCCCGTCCAGAACACAATCCATTCCGGTTTGAAGTCGTGCTTCGATGGATCTTTGCCCTCTGTAAAATATTGATTTTGTTACAGAAACGCCCACAAGTTTTTTTTTTTTGGTTATACAGGTTGAAAAAGAAACTCCTACCTTTATTGAAAATCCTGAACCATATCACGAATAGAACACTTTGTTTTTAATTTTTAATTTTTTTTTATTTTATTTTTTATCGGTGGGAATTTTTTTTTCCTAAACGTAGACACTACTCGCGTGCACCCCCCGAGCGCTTCCCGTACCCCTCGCGTGCCTGGTGTAGGGGTAATGTCTACGTTTAGGCAAAAAATGAACTATTCCCATTGTAAAATTTTTTTTTTTCATAAATGTGTTCTTTGAGTGATACTAGTTCAGGATTTTGAATATAGCTAGGAGGTTTTTTGTGTTGTGACCCAGTAATGTTACTTCTTTTTCTGTCTTATTGACGTAAACAAGGACGGCTTTAAAGCAGGTGGAGCAAAAAGGAGGTTTATGATTCTGATCAATATGTATATATGTATGTAAGTATATTGTATTGTATTGTGTGTTCATCCCTCACACATTACTTATAAACAACTTATAATAATTTGAATATGGACCTTTGCTTTGGCAAGTTAACTGGAACTGATTTGACGCAAGCGTGAAAAGCAAATAACATTAGTGTTAAGTTTTTCTTTTGTACAACTGTTAGTGTTGTGTTATTGTATTAAATAAATAAATTATTATAAATAATTAAATAAAAAAACAGATTCAACGCAAGCGTGAAAATGGATTTGTGCGGGTCTCCAGACAAATTACAACTTTCAATAAACTACAGTACTTTCTTTTTTGGTATTTTGGTTTGGCAAAATTCATATTTCGGCTAAGTTGATATTTAAATGAAAAGAACAAGACAGACACAGGGTACCACATGCGTGCACTGAACTCTGTGTTGTTACAATAAAGCCGCAGAACCAGAGCGGCGCACGAAAAGACTACTCACGTAACGTGTCTTAAGCTTCACTTTGTAAAAAAATGTATGTGATTGTGTACACTCAAGAGCACGTCAAGCTTGACACTTTGGACTTTGGACCGGCCCTGCATTGTATGGCGCGCAGTATAAATCAGAGCTCAGCTTAAACTGGTAGTGTAAAGCGTGACCTGCTCTTGACTGTACACTGCAACCCACGAGCACGCTACGCATGAATACGACCAAACGCCAGGTGATTATCTACTCAGTGAGTATGACATTAATGCACAAATTAGATTTTGATATCACCCACGCACGCAGCTAAAATGTGCCGCGTGCTCGTGCTCGTGCGTGTGGGTCTGCGTCTTTAGAACGGTACTGCAATGAAAAAAGGGTAACCTGATGTGCTGGCCCCCGTACAAGAGTAGTTACTCACCAGCCTGAATCTCCTTGTACCGACGGTTCCAGAACTTCTTCCATTCCTCGGGGTAGAGCGGATGTTTCTCTGGATTCTTCTCGTGGTAAGCCAGCGTCTTTTTGGCAGACTCCTCGGCCGCCTTGCGCTTGTCCTCTGCTAGCTTCAATTTATAAACGTGGTTGGGTGGTTTTGCTTTTTCCTGTACAAGATTTTTTTTGTTAAAAAAATTAAAAAAGTTTTGGTGTCTGTAGCTTTGAGTTGAACGACTAATTTGAAATTTGTTTTTGATTGAAATCAACTAAAATATAGGCTGTAAGGGACAGATAAGCAAAAACTAAAACCCTGAACTGACCATCATTCCAAATGACTTTCCGGTGGAATTTTTCTCAAGAAAATGTTCAATTTTTTTGTGGTTTTTTAATATTTCCTGTTTTAAAATTAAATTGTTTATTTAAATACACTCCATTTTCCAATAAAAAAACGATAATAACTTGATAACAGCGTAAAACACGAAAACCAGTAATGTACATCGTATTCTGACAGAGGTGCGGCGCGGGGTAACGACGCGCGGGGCGTGGTTTTGTGTTATACTGTGTAGCGCCAAAGCAGTTAAATAACAAAAACTCTAACTTGACGTTTCCGGAAAAAAATTAAATAATGACGTGTAGCCGATCATAGTAATGCGTAGATTCCACCATTTAATTATTTGCTAAGCTGTCCCTTACATCCTATATAAGATTTTCCTAAATACAAAACTCCCTCATTGATGTTAATGCCTGATACAGATCCCTGCATCATATAGTTACTGTTTATTAATAAAATAATAAATAATAAACGCTACACACTCAAAGGCCACACTAAGGTTTTCCCTCGTATCGTGGGTCCCTTGGAATATACATAAAGACACACGAACACCCATGACCCGAGAACAAACATCTGGTTTTTATACAAATATTTGCCCCGACCGGGAATAGAATCCAGGATCCATCGATCAAGAAGCAGAAATATCTTATTAACAGCAATAACGCATAAATACTCGTTTTACAATCTCCCGCCATACAAGCTTCGCTTAGTGCAATATCCCCTTACTTTATTGTAACACTAGCTTCCCGCGCGGGACTTTGTTCCCGTTGGAATTCGGGAAAATTATGTAGCCTATGTTACTCAGGGATAATGTAGCATCCTAATGGTGAAAGAATTTTTGAAATCGGTTCAATAGTTTCGGAGCCTCTTCGTTACATACATACAAAAATACAAATCTTTCCTCTTTATAATATTAGTATAGATAATATTCTGAACTGCAAATGCAGGTTACACTAATCATGATCCAATATGGTTACAGAGGTCCACTGTAATTGCCTAATCTTCCAGATCTCAGCCCCTAAGACAAAACGGTTCAAAGCGTTATCGCTAGAGCGGGTAGAAAGTAGAGCTTACCTTCTCAGAGGGGACGTTCTTGATGGCGAACCGCGAGCGGAAGGGGCTTTCCCCGCGCCGCCGATCGGGGTAAGGCTCGAAGCGGGGCTTGTGGCGCGGATCGAAACGCTCCCTTTCCCTATTGGGTGAATTGGTACTTTTTAATACTTGGCAAAATTTTAGGACCCGAAAGCGAACGACTTTCCTGAAGGATCAGAGTTGATTTACGTTTACGTTTTTAAGGCGACTACAGCACCCGATAAAGGCAGCACACATAGGAATAGTGCCATCTCCGTCTCTCAACAGGCCTGGGCCGGCAGTGCGAACAGTGTCGATACACGAAGTTTACGGACTATGAAAGCGTGCGTGCGTAAAAACATGTTCGAAAATTAGAAAAATGAGATTTATGGAAAGGTAACAACTTAAATCAAAAAATGCGTTAACTACTTATCGAGAGTGGTCAATCACGAACATTTTGATAGCAAATTCAAGTTCCTGTGTGCATTTTACTATCGTTTTTACAGCTTAAAAGATACACAATATTGGGTATTTAGAGGTGGCTTTGTGAGCTTTTTCTATCGAACCAAAAGTGTTGAATCATGTTTTCAGCAAACTACTTATCTAGTTTATGTCCTGAATATTACCGTAGTATTTTTTTCTTCGATTTAATGCAGTGCGTCATGCTTATCTACGCAGCATAAAATCGTAATTTAGGTGCTGTAGTCGCTTTAACCTCTGACAAGAAAATTTGGTGTTATAGGTTTGACGTGTGTATCTGTGGGTCTGTCTGTGGCGTCGTAGCTCCTAACTAAAGGAATGGACAGATTTTGTTACGGTATTTTTTTGTTTAAAAGCTGACGTAATCGATGGTTCTTAGCAATATTTGATCAAAATTGGTTCAGTCGTTTAAGAGTTATAAGCTATGGAATCTCGGGGATTATAAAAAAAAATAGAGTTATGTAGTACAAGGTTTCCTTCATCTTTATATGAACTCACTTGTGTCGATTGTCTCGCTCGAAGGGCCGTCGCGAGGGCTGCTCGTCGCTGATGTCAGACAGGACGTCTACGGATGGAGGGCGGCGTTCCTCTTTACCCGCCTGTTTCTGAAATACATTCATACATAAATACATACGCTCACGCCTATGATCCCTAACGGGGTAGGCAGAGCATCAGTGGTTCTAGCGAACTACTTGATGCCACGTTTGACAAAAATTGTGAGGGTTATCAGATCGAACAAGTTGTATAATTGTGTCAGCCTTTCGCCCATTATACAGCAAAACCCTCGTATCCCACTAAAATATTTTTATACACCACCTGCATCTTCTATATTTAAAAGTAAGCCATTAAAGCTTAAGGGAAATAAAATTGTATGGAACTTTCCTTGGGCATTAATGACATTTAAATATGGAATGCCAAAATTTCTACAAAAACTTCTATCAAAACTAATTTCGAAAAAAAAACATGGCTGTTGAAGACTTACTTCCTTGGTCCAAGTAGTTTTTGACATATCAAAGATATTTAAAAAAAAAATATTTAGTAAGTATAAAAACTTGGCTGTATGTCTTAGCCTTTGCCTACGGAACTAAATATTATAAGAAAATGTCGTCGGCTCGTCGGTGATTTTGGATCTGTGATTTTTACCGCGAATTACCTACTAAATTGTTTTGTGGTAAGTTTTTTAAATAAATCTAAAAAAAAGTCCAGTATGTAATTCCAGCGACTCTGACATAGAAACGGAGGCTCAAAACATTATTGATGGGATGAATTTATAATTTCTTTTTTATTTAACCTTACAGTAGGTGTATAAAGTAGAGTAAGCTCGTCGGGGATAAAAGTGTCTTAGTCTTGGACAGATTTGAATCCTTCGCTTCATTCAGGATTCTTAACATAATTCTTTTAATTCCCTTACTACGTTCGGGATTTAACTACAGAATCTTTCATTTCGCTCAGAATTCAATATGCTGCCCGTGACATAATACACTGTTTTATCCCCTTGTTGCTTAATCTATTATTACTGTATACGTGTACGTGCCTGGCAATGATAGTCGCAATGACATATTATCTCACGCGTTATCTCGTGGTCACGTGACGCTTTCTCGTAATCTCATTGGTCGGAACCGTCACGTGACCACGAGATAACGCGTGAAATAATATGTCGTTGCGATCATCATAGCCCGGCTGAGAAGAGTAGATAGCTGGCATATTCCAAGATTTTCTGTCACTCCCAGTCCAGCATGAAAGTATTCTGAAATGAAAGTATTTAAGTCGCGAAGCGCTCGTAGCCATGCGGTGTTCGCTTTTCTAAACTGATCAGCGAGGTTAAGCATCGCACTCAGGGGCAGGGAACCTGATCTACATAGTGGCAATTTATCACGAGCGTTTTCGTGCTTTGGACGGCACGTTAAGCCGTCGGTCTCGGCTGTTTTCGTTAAACCAAGTCAGAAGCTATTTGGCGGTGAAAACTCTGACAACTGGGTTAGTCGAGTTTGCCACGTACTTGATTATACCTAGACAATAAGAAATTGAATGTCTCTAAAAATTCCTAAGGATTACACATAAGACAAAAGCGCGCATCAAATACTTACTGCTGCATTGAAGCGAGGCTTCGATGGCGCAGCAACGACTGGTGGCGACGGGTCGTGTGCGCGACTAAAAAAATTAAAATAACACAGTATTAAAAAATAAACTTCTGCATTCCATTTCCCGATCAAAACAAAAATGTTGGGATTGTCAAACTATCGTCAATTTTCAAGTCGCCTGTAAATCTCTTCCATTTAAACCACTTATTGTAATATCAATTCTTTTCAGAGCAGACGCTGACAAGAGCGAGTGATAAAATTTTTTATGAACAGCGTCAGCTTATGGGCATAATCAATGAGTTGTTATATGATGGAAAAGTACCTCCTTAAATAAGCTTAATAGCTTACAAGACGGTATCAACGACTGTATGTAGCAATACCTTTTACGTAAGTAGGGCATGGATACCGGTATACCGGTAAATTTTTTCGGAATTTTAATACCAGTAGTCGAGGATAAAAAAAGTTATATATTTTTGGGTAATTAAAAACTATGCAAATAAAAAAGTTAATTAAAAACTTGATTGCTTGATTTCTATAGTACATAGTGTTGTTTATACTACAGATGGGTTTTCATATGACTCGATTGTAGAAAAAAGCAATTATTGTCACCACTGTTGTGTTGTGATTGTGATTGCCATACTGATTCTGTCTGATTTCATACTAATTTATCCACGCAAAACACTGCATCCATGTATCTGATATCTTAGATAGTATGATATGAAAATGGAGGTACTAGAGGCAGATTTTTGGACGCAGCTTATAAGTACTCGTACATCTTAAGCATTCCTCCCACGAACGTTGAATCACAAAGGGCCTTTTTCAGGTGTAACTTACATGTGTAACAAAATAAGATCATCGCTCAACGACGAAAGTTTGGACGCGTTATGTTTTCCTTGTTCGATTTTTCGACAAACGCGATCTGCCTGATTGATGAACCTAAGTTGCGCCTACGCCTAAATTTTGAAATTTATCAAAATAATTATGTTCTATATACGATACCTTTATTTACAATTTGTTTTTTTTGATACAATAATAATAAATAGAGGCCATTTGGAGGTTTTAAGAAATCTCTGACAATAGGGCCGGTCAAGTTACTTTGCTATACCTACCCGATACAGAAGTAGATAATAAATAAAGGCTAAGACTAAGAGATATATGCATATTTGTGTTACATATTTTCTTATCATCAAAAAGTCATCTTCTTTATCACAGGATATAGCCAAGTGACTTGACCGACTCTAGTGTCAGAGTTTTCTCAAAACCGCCAAATGGCCTATCTAAGAGGGTAAAACTGATTTTAATATTGATTGTGATATTTGTGCCATAGAAACAATATAAATAAATACTTAAATGAAATATTATTATTTACCTACCTCATTTGTCGCTTCTAGGGAGTTGATAAATAGTACGGGTGTTTCCGCCATTTTGCGTAAAAACTGCTATAATAACTCTCCTCATACGTTACTTACTAATCTTTCTTGTAATCATTTAAACAGTAACTAGCAGCAGGTATTTAAAAAAATACGGAAAAAAATTGAAATTTCGGTCTACCGGTATTTGAAACTTCAATACCGGTATCAAAAATAATTCCGGTTATCCATGCCCTTTTTTTAAGCATACTGAAAATAAATTTATTTATTTAAAAGTTCTTGTTATAATACTAGCTCTCCGCCCGCGACTTCCTTGGCATGGAAAAGTAGCATATGTCACTTTCTGCACACTTAGTGCATACTTAGATCCCTGTGCAAAAATTACCTCGATCCGTTGCTCCGTTGCAACTTGAAAAAAGGACAAACAAACAATAAAATTGAAGAAACGAATTTTCTTTATAATTATACTGATAGAACTAAAAAAGGATTATGTTGTGGTACTTACGCTGGTACTTTAGACTCGACATCTGTTGAAAAAAAATCGATTAATATTTTTCCTTTCTTGTAGTTAGAATTCAAAACTTGGTAGAATAATTAATATTAAAGAAGCATGCTAAGTGTGGAACTCTCTCTGAACATGTAATAACTGAAGTCTACCAAAAACTTACACTCTGCAAAAACAGGTTTGCTTATCTAGACACGCGGTAGCGTGTCAAAGCCAGTTCAAGAAACTGGCGAGCAGCACCGTGTGTAAGGAATAAATCAGAAACTAGTAAATTTTTATCTTAATGATATTATAATTATTCAATTAATTGATTCTATTAGGAACACTTACTTAAAGTGCCTGTAATGTAAGAATCAGCAATCAAAATTGATGACAGCCAGTCTTTTTGTGGATTTTAAGGTCTTTACGTGAATAAATATAACGATCGGAATACCACCCTTAATTTTATATTCCAAACTTATTATCAGTTTTAGTAAGTACTTTTAACTAAGAGTATAGTCGACTTTCGTGTTTATTTCTTTATTAACTGGGATTTAGTATTAATCATTATTATTTCAATAATTAGTGCACATCAATAGTGTAAGATCAATACTTATAGATAATTAAATAATAGGTATTTCGGACCACGGCGCACGGTGCGGCGACCGCCTGCAAACGTTATACTGCCTCGACTTGGCCAAACTAAGTATAAACAGAAAACGCGTAAAAGAAAAAATCCAAGAAAATATAGAAAATAACACAAAAAAGACAATAATAACCCGTAAACTTAGGAAAATACAGTAGATTAACAAAAACCGTTTGGTATTAATTTTATTATGAATAAGTACCTACCAATAATTTCTGTACAAAAAAGTAATGATATTCCATCAAAAACATAAATGTGAAATGAGAGCCAAGTTCAATATTATGATATTACTAGCTTTTTCCCGCGGCTTCGCTCGCGCAAAGAACTCTTTTAATCACCTATTTCATTCTTGACACCTTAGGGGATGATTTTAGAAAAATCGCGAAGCACGTGTCCGTTTTTTGCTTTAATGAATATTCTGAGGAAGTTTCGAGTTAAAATGTCAAAAAAAAATTGTTTTCTCCGTAGAAACTTTTAATCCCCATTTCACCCTCTTAGGGTTTGAATTAAAAAAAAAAACTTTTTTAGTGCTTGCCTACGTCATAAAAGACACCTTTTTGACAAATTTCACATTTCTAGGTCTAAGGGTTTAGGCTCGGCGTTGATGAGTCAGTGAATCAGGACCTTTAATTGTATATAATAGAAGATATGCCTTGGTTGTTGACTTCATCGACAAAAGAAGTGAGATCTGGGTGCTAAATTCAATGGTCAATCCTGAATTTTTTTTTATGACAACAGAAAATCTTTTATAACAACTTTAAAAATAATTTCTTCTTATAACTTAGGATAATATATTGAAGCCTAACGCCTCGGCCACGACATTTGGCTTTGCGTCTTGCGGCGCGGACTGTCTTGAGTCTAACTTGGGTATTCCACGACACGCCAGTAGCGACCTACAACCGCGACCGCGTCGGACGGATTCAGAATACCTTTATCAAGTGGCAAGATCCTGCTTGGAATCAAATTTCTTTTTCGTTGAAGATAAAGTCAAGACAAGGAGTACATTAATAAATAAAAAGAATAAAAAAATTAAACCAACTTCAAAAAACGAAAAATAAAGACGTAGCATTTAATTATCTACATACCTACTGATCTGTTTGAAGTCAGTGTGAGGGCAGATGTACACATAGTAGCCCTTACTGCGCTCGTAACAGTGACCAATTTCGTAGTGCAATTGTTTAACTTGATGTGCTGTTGTGTGTACGTATAGCCTATTAAAAACAACAGTTAAGAATATATAAAGTCATTTGATGAAGTATTGTTTAACTCACTGGATTTATGAAGAGAGTTGATCAAGTCGATGTCCACCACCTCTTCGAAGGTCGGGCCGTTGTTTTCGCTAATGTGATGCCCTTTGAATATCCATTGGTAGATGCGCTCCCTATTATACAAAATATCACTGTTAGAGTCATGCTTTTAGATGTTTCTGAGTACATTTGAAATAACGGACTGAAAATTTGTGGAACTGTTTAGGAGATGGTGTCTTAATTGACATTTTGAAGCTCAAACAAATCAGTGTGGGGAAAGTCCATCTTTAAAATTAAAATATTTTTTAGTATTCACCGTTGATGGAACAAGGGGGAAGGGGGGGGGGCGTCTCGGGCCAGGAAAATGATTGATTTGAATATAAAAGCATTAAAAAAATGTTACCTTAAATTTCTGCGAAAAATTATTTCAATACTTCTTTAGTAACAATAATCGAGGTCCAATTATGTCAACAATTTCACAATCTTTCAAATATGGTCTTTTGCGTTCGCTCAACCGGCTCATGAAATATCTGCACCTATATTCTACGGCGAAACAACTATAACGCACAGCACAACCGTATTTTGTGATCGTATTTATTTCTTAGAATTTTTTTCTGTAAGTGATTATCTTTCTTTTATAAAATAAAGTATCTTTTAAGTGAAAAGTCAAATTACTTCTATATTTTCATATAGAAAATTTGGGGCTTACACCTCTGCCCTTTAGATTGAACCTAGCAGTGGAATGTTTGACAATGACATTGTCTAT
This sequence comes from Aproaerema taeniolella, assembly GCA_949987775.1. Classification (NCBI taxonomy): domain Eukaryota; kingdom Metazoa; phylum Arthropoda; class Insecta; order Lepidoptera; family Gelechiidae; genus Aproaerema; species Aproaerema taeniolella. The sequence continues at coordinate 15,449,501 of OX465248.1, forward strand.
TACAGTACACACACACTTCTTAGTAGGTTATGGCAAGCGGTTCGTTCTGGAATGAACGACCACCTAGACCCCTAGCACACGGCGTATTTTCAGCGCCGTAGATGCCGATTTTTGAGTTTTCATATATTTAAACGATTTTAAACGCGTCGTCGGCGCGTTTAAAATACACCGTCTGCTAGGGGCCTTACTGCCAGTGTCAGGTAAAAAGTAAGGAAGAGACAAGTTAAGAGTAAGTTTAACAAAAGCTGCATTTAACTTGTCACGACCGGTTGCCATAACTTAAAAAAAAAGAAACTCACTTGTCCTTTTCATACTCCTCCTTGTCAATGTTGACAGGCTTGAGTCTGCCGAACTTGTCTTCAATGCGCTGCGCCAGACGGTTCATGATGACGCTGACTCCTTCTCTATACTTGGCTTGCCCGCGGAATGGCGCTAACAACGCACAAGCTTTCGTATAGTGACGAATCTGAAAATAAATTGGCGTTTATTCATCTGATTTGGATTTTCTTTGCCCCGCTTTCGCCTAATTAATAAAATCTATTTATTAACATCTCGTCTATACATTAAAATTTCTCATTTTTTTTACTACTTGGAAAACATACAGCATTCGATAGATTTATTTATTTTAACGGTAAGTAATTATAATTCTGATTAAAACTTTCGCAAGACCCGATTGTAAAACGGTTTTATGCATAATTTGTTCTAATCCTTGGACGCCTGAAATTTATTTTACCTATTTATTAATATTAGAAAGCTCTTTTTGGTTCCTGATCCAAAATTATACGACTTAACAAAAAAAATGTTTTTAAGTATACTTGAGATTGGACTAAGATATTCGATACAGGGTATCATGTTTCAAATTAAAAAGACCTGACTCATTTAACTGTGGTAAATTATTACGTAAAAAAAATACAACCAATTCGAAAAAATCAATTCAAAATATAAGATTTGCAAATTTTGCGAACAAACACCTTGACTTTGCTCTTATGTTTATGACGGAACCCACAAGGTACTCGCTTAGGGCAAATTCTATTCTCAATTATTAGTAATAAGTGATTTTGTTGAACGTTTAGGCCTTTTTATAATTCGACAACGGCACGGCAAAATTGTATTACCATTGCCTGCTGTGCACTAGTGATACTAGAAGCTAGGAACATAAGGGGGCAATGGTAATACAAATTCTGCAATGCCGTGCCGTTCGAATTATAAAAAAGGCCCCTTATCTATACTAATATTATAAAGAGGAAAGGTTTGATTGTTAGTTTGTTTGTTTGCATTGAATAGGCTCCGAAACTACTAGACCGATTTGAAAAATTCTTTCACCATTGGAATCCTACATTATCCCCGATGAACATAGGCTACATAATTTTTTCGAATTCCCACGGGAACGAAGTCCCGGGCAGAAACCTAGTATTAGATAAATACGTACTAGATAATTGTAGCGATGCCAGAAGCCAGTTAGATGGTTGACGATGGTGCGCGGATGGCCTTGCTTGGAGCACAGCACGCAAATGTAGCTGGGCTCGTAGTGAGCTTGTTCTGGTGGATGCTCAACTAGATATTCTAAACCCAGCAGGGGAGCCCTGAAACATTAAGATAAAGAGGGCTGTTTTTGAGCAATAAAGAATTTACATACATACATATACAGGGCTTTAGGTATCTCTCTTTCAACCTCTCGGGTGGTTAATCAGTCCAGAAACTGAACAACTTCCCCAAGGAACATAGGTCAAAATACGAAATTTTGATCTCCCATACAAAATGCGATATATGCTGATGCAGTTTGTATGGGCACTCAATTTTTTTTTCGTATTTTGACCTATGTTCCTTGGGGAAGTTGTTCAGTTTCATGGACTGATTAACCACCCGAGAGGTTGAAAGAGAGATACCTAAAGCCCTGTATATACCTAGTCTATAGAAAAAATTCCGAATGTTGAAGTTTTTATATTAGCTTTATCGCCGAACTAATTCAGTCAGAACATTTATTTTTCTAAATATGCAACCGTAGACTTTACTTGGATTTAGTTTGGTCGAGTGGTAGTGGCGTTGCCTCTTGGTCGACGGGTCCTGGGGTAGATTCCCAGTCGGGGCAAACATTTGTGTAAAAAACAGTTTTTTTTCTCGGATGATGAGTGATCGTGTTTGTCTTTTTGTATATTCCAAGAGACCGACGATACGAGGGTAAACCTTAGTGTGGGCCTTTAACATAAGCGTTTAGTATAATGAATTGACGTTTCTGTAGAAATACTTTTAAGAAAAAATTTAAACAAAAACTTGTACTCACTTAACCAAGTCCAAAGTATCCTGGATGTGGCAGCGAACATTCCTGTATTTGTTATATTGTCGGTCCAGCTCACTGGAATCCTTGTTATAGAGATCCACTTCTTCTGCCATCTTCGCCAGAACTTTCTCAGAGGCTAATAACAATATGAGAGTGAGCAGTGATTTCAGTCTCGTTTTTACAAAGTATATGTCCTCGTAACCTTGTCAAACCCGTAATATTGTAATTTGACTTGGTAAGATTATAAACTCTCGGTACTTTATGAACTAGCAAATTTTTTTTCACATAGACGGACTTTTTATTTATAATATTAATACAAACTAACCTAACATGACCTAACTTTTCTAATTTCAAGCAGGCGACCCTTAAAGTTCCGTTTTATAATTTTAGTAGGCAATTTGTAATATCGCGGGAGATTATAATTTCACTGGTGAAATTGTAATATTACGGTTTTTAATTTTTTTTGCAATTTTCAACGAACATAAACACATGTATGTTCGTTGAAAATTGTATTATATGAACTGATGATTGTATTTATATGAACTGAAAATGCAGGTATATCCTCAGAATGTGCACTCAGAATGTGTCCAAGTCATTTTGATAGCATTTAGATAAAGAGCTGTTGTATGCGAATTCGAGCAATATCTGTAGACCTGTTGGTGTGTTAGTGATGTAACAAATTTCAATTTTTAAGCATTCGCGGATGCGCATGCGGATACGAATATCTGACGCTGATATTCGCGAATGCGAATACGAATATTTAGTTTTTAAATTTAGCGCCATCTACCTATGGCTCAAATCAAGAAATAAGAAGAGAAAATACTTTTAATTTGTTTATTTTTCTTTTAAAGAAATATAAGAGAAAAGTTGTCGTTTTTATTTGTAAACAAATACTGATTAAAGCTATAATTACATTACCTTCACAGATTTTATTACTATATTTGTTACGCAATTTTTAATAAGAGGTAATTATTTATTATTAAAATAAATGTAAAGCTTAAAGTAAATGTAAAGTAAAGTAAATGTCTTTACTTACCTAAAGTAGATAGGAGAGGTACTAAGTATTAACCAAACAAAAGTGAAGGCTGATTGGTTCTAATGCACATATATCAAGTTTTATGATTACCAACTTAAACCAATTAATACTGATTAGTTTTATCTACTTTATATTATTTTATTATCCTGTTTTTTCTGAAGTTCATATTCGCAATAAGTTTGCGAATACGAATGCGAACATGGACAAATCAGCGAATATACGCAAATGCGAATGCGGATATTTCGCGGATATTCGTTACACCACTAATGTGTATATTAATTTGAAAAAAAAACTTATCTCAAATTTTACAGAATTGTCGCTAAAAGCTTTTTCAAATTTTCAGCGCGATGTACATAAAATTTGTTTTTAACGATGATACTGAATACGCACCAACAATGCTGTTGAAAAAATTTGCTATCCGTCTTCTTCACACAGAAGAGCAGTCAAATTAACTGCAGTAATAAGTTTGTAACCAACTTGTTTATGCGGTCCGTTCAATGCAAAACAATCAAAAATGTATGTAGAACTGTTTTCATGTCCGCAAAAAGCCTTGTATTTATTGGAGAGTTGGTTAACCCGTATCATCATATCAGCCTGTTGCTGTCCACTGCTGAACATAGGCCTCCCCCAAGATCCTCCGCTTTTTTCATCCAGCCAGTACCCGCTATCTTCTTTACGTCATCTGACCATCTGTGGGGCGTCCTACACTACGTTTGCCAAGACGTGGTCTCCATTCGAGAACCTGTCTACTCCAACGCTCGTCGGTTCTGCGATAGACATGGCCAGCCCACTGTCACTTCAGCTTGCTACACTTTTGGATAATATCTAACACACCGGTTTTCTGTCGGATGACCTCGTTTCCGATTCTATCCCTTAGCGAGATCCCGAGCATGGAGCATTACATAACGCGCTGAGCGACGTGCAATCGGTGGGCCAACCTCACTGCCATGTTCCACGTTTCGGCTCCGTAGGTCATGACTAATGGTTAACCCGTATAATGGATATTATTTACCTGCGCTAGAGGCAGCCTTGGGAGCGGGTTTCCCACCCTTCTCGTTCACGATGAAGGGATGCTCTTCAAATATGCTGATCGGCCAAACATTGCGGAGTGACAGCTTGATCTTATGCTTCTTCCCAGAGATGTGGGTCTGTAAACATTATGAAGACTTTAGTATATCCCTATACTAATTCCTTAGGGGTGACCGAGGTTTGTGAGTTCAAGTCTCGAATTAAGAAATGCGCGGTGTAGTGAGCTCGCTAGATCTTACCTAGATCTTCCCCACTAATATTATAAACGTAAAAGTGTTTTAGTTAGTTCTGGCTTAACGATATACTTTTCCACGCGAATATTATTTAGAACCAGTAAAAATTGGCAGGAACTTGGGGCATCGAGAGCTAAAGGATTTCTCTCCTCTAGCTAAACAAAGGCTATAGGTACCTACTGATGTTTCTGGAACAGACCTGTAACTTAGCAATTTTTTTAAACGTAGCCTTTTGTTGTCTATTTTTGTAATTTTATTTTATTTTTGTGCAAAAGATCCACAGTATATTTATTATAATATTTGTTAACTGTGTGGCGTCAAGTAGTTTTAGAACCTTCCTCCGAGGATAGGGAAAATGTAAAGTAAATAATAAATGAGAAAATTGACCTGCAGTATGGTTTCCCCGCTGCACATGGCGGCACAAGGGTAGCAGAGGTAGACCCACTTGCCGGAGATGTCGCGGCCGCGGCGCTCCACCATGCATCTCGTCGATCCATCTTCGAGCTTGATCTTCAGACTGTTCAGGTGATCGTGGAACTCTTGCTCTGCCTGCGAAACACCCGACATCTTATCATCTTTACCAATCTCATTTCCACGCGCTCCAGAAAAATCGGTGAGAAAGTCTTAATTCGCTGCAGTAAAACCGATACAACGCCGCTCGAAAAAGCCTACCCGATCGTGTGGGAAGAATTAAAAATAAAACAGAACAACAAACACTTCATTTTTATTTATTTCTAAATAAGTTTTCTTTAAAATACTTACCAAGCCACTGATATAATACATACGTACGCAGTAAGTAACCGTGTGGACCACACCCCAATGTGAAGGTGGAAGCACAAAACAACTTATAACTCCTAAGTCCTATTTTTTTAGACAAATAACTTTAGTCTATCTCACTTGGGTCAGAAAAGGGTGACAAGGAACAGCCCACCCAAACACTTTAAGGGTTCTTTGATCCTTCTTTAAAAGAAAATCTTCAACTATGTTTTATGTTCACCATTGAAATTCACTTTTGTTACCTCTGTCGCGTGATTTTCGAAACAATTTTATCCTTATTATTTAGCATATTTACTAAGTTTCTATTTTAATTTCAACGTTGCATTAGGGGCATTGTATTTTTTTTTTTATTATAAGTACTATAATAAGACCGTGCTATCTTTATTTGCTTGACCAAAAGCAGCCTCTGTTTGAAAAAAATATCAACCAGTTCAATAATCAATAACCAATTTTGATTTCCAAGTGTACGATCATTGAGGGCCTCCATCCCGATAGAACATCTTAGTATTATATTTCCTTTTTTTAGTATGCTTAATAGCTATTGTAATATAGTCGTTGATACCTCCTTGTAAGCTATTAAGCCTGTGTTAGGAGGTACACTCAAGAGCACGTCAAGCTTGACACTTTGGACTTTGGACCGGCCCTGCATTGTGTGGCGCGCAGTATAAATCAGAGCTCAGCTTAAACTGGTAGTGTAAAGCGTGACCTGCTCTCGACTGTACATTAAATCAATCGCCATGCGTAAAACTTAAAAGTGGCTAGCTAGACCGATTTGAATACTTTGTTTTTAGTGTTCGTAATTAGCCAGGTGAAGGTTCTTAAGAACGAAGTCGCGGGCGGAAAACAAGATTTATGCCTATTAGAGGATGCCCGGGACTTCGTTCCCGTGGGGACTTAGTAAATACTTCCTCGTTCATAGTCTGCACTACTTGGTTAAGGGAACCTTTGTGCAAATTTTCAGCTCTCTAGGTCAAAGGTTTGGGCTGAATCAGTGAGTCATGACCATGCATTTTTGAGTTGGATCAAAATAAAAATGAAAACAGAAAACAAGACACCATACGGGAACCCGTGTCTGTTGGCTGACTTTAGTTTGAGAAAATTAAGGATGTGAATCAGCACACGAAACGGAACAACTTTTCACGTCTCTATACAACGATAGCCTTAGTATGGGTAGTTGAAACTTTTTTTGAGAATTTCATACAGGTCCCTTGGGGAAAGTTGTTCAGTTTCATGGGTGGAATCATCCCTTAGGGGGCGTCCATTAATTACGTGAGGCGTTTTGGGGGGGGAGGGGGTCGGGCCGGATCTCACTCAATCTCACGTGGGGGAGAGGGGGGGCCTCTACAAATATCACGTAACATTTTCCCCCAAAAGAAATAGTGTTAGGTAAATTGCGGGAAAGCTAAGCTAAACCAACTAAACCATGTTGTTGCGGTAGCAACTGAACCATGTTGATGCGGTAGTTTTTTTCAAATTTAAGTTAGTAAATCATAGCTGTTGTTCGATTATTAAAAGTTTAAAAATAATTAGGCAAATTATGTAATTTTTCTAAATAAATTACCAATTAACGTATTTACACTACAGCTAAGCATTTTCATAAATCTCACGTGAGATAAAGAGGGGAGGGGGGGTGTCGAGCCAAATCTCACGACATCTCACCAGAGGGGGTGGGGGGTCGAAAAATCGCCAAAAACACCACGTAATTAATGGACGCCTCCTTACAGTTTCGCAAACTAATTTAAATTCATCCCATAAACAGTTCTACTATAAAAGGCAAGCGTATAGCCCTCTGGGCTACATGTTCTATTTAACGGTTAGTCGCAATCGACAAACACATTTACACGTATTTCTTTTTAGCCGATTTCCTCCGTTACCCGTAGGAATTTTAGAAAATCCTTTGTTATCGGATGCCTACATCATAGAGTGGAATGCGCCCTTCAAACTCCACGTCTTACGACCAGCGGTTTAGGCTTATTCAATCAGTCAGGCCGTCAGTCAGGACAAAGCACATCTTGGCACACAGCCATAAATGTATCCAAATAACACATAGGCCACATAGGATAGATATTTGATAATTTTCAGGTGGACAAAAAATTGTGGACGAAAAAATAAAAACGCTTTAAATTCTCGTTAAAATGTATTTACGACATGAAATCCTTCAAGGTCTTTTTTAACGCGACTCAGACTCTGGCCTACACGGCCTTAGTGTTCTGAGAGGGGCAAGTTTTAATTTTCGTCATGGTGTAACTATTCACATTTTCAAACATTCACTCACTCTATCAACAAAAGGTTGTACGACACGCTGATTCATTGCCTCAGATATGATCCATTGAAATTCATTAGATATACCTACTTAATCAGACAAAGAATAAAGAAAGGGACGAAAAGGTCCATTGTTATAATCGTATATTAGACACACCGCGATTTACCGTAACAGTGTAGTAGCACAGTTGCTACTTGCTAGTTGTTCGAGCAGTTCACCAATGGTTGCCACGAATTGTTAAATAGTCCCAACAGAACAACTATGAATAAAGTAACTTTTGGACTCGTCATCATCAGCCCATATAGGTACGTCCCCACCGAGGGGCACGGGCCTCCCTTCGAAACACGAAGGGGTTTTAGGCCATAATGTAGTCCACCACGCTGGCCCAAATAGGGTTGGCGGACCGCTCGTCTTTCGAAAACGAGTTATCTTGGACAGGCGGGTTTCATCACGATGTTTTCCTTCACCGTTAAGCAAGTGATAATTATAAATCCGTACATAAATCCGAAAAGACGCTTTGGACTATTGAACCACAAAAGATATGTAATGAGACCGGTTTCAAGTATCAGTTTGTGTCTAATTGTCAAACAGTACCGAAGATAGACACAACAAAGTTCCAACCTGACTTCCCAAACTTTCGGTGTAGTAGGCTCATTTCATGATTATACTGTTCTTTTCTCGGGGATGATACAAAATGTATTTATTAAGATTTTCGTGGTATAAACCCGTTTTATCTCCTATATAAATTTTTCAAATTATCCACTGCTGAACATAAGCCATACGGAATAAAAGCCCGTATCTGACCAACGACCAAGCTGGGAAAACGAAGAGGACCTCGCATGTCTGGTAGAGAATTGGTAGATGGTTATAGTACCATCTGTTACGTCGCCAGAACCTTGTCAGTTATTCAAGGTGCACCTTGAAGTTGTAATTTAAAACACAGGTCTTTTTTTCCGATAAAAACGTAGACGGCAAGGTTTAATAATAAAATGCAGCAACAACATATTTTACTTCGTTCGATACTCGATTGGAGTTATCGCAATTCATTTAAGTATTCGTTTATTTTAATTCAAAAGATTTTTTATATACGGTAAGCAAGATTTAGTACAACAGGGATATCTTATAACTTTTAGGGAATGAAAAATGTTCGCGGCGAATTATTTGTGAATATCCCTCAGGCGGGTGCGTTTTAAAAATACTAAATAAAGGATAGGATATATTAGTAGTAAGGTAATACACATAGGGGCGTAAGCAAGTATGGCTGAGTGTAGATAAGTCACTGTCACACGTTGAATTTGTTGTGATGTAGATGGCGCAAAATTTTGCTGTTGTAAAAATATGTGAGAAAACAAGAGATCATACAGATTCATTTAAATGGATTTGTTAAATGGTTACTCTTCTCATAAAAAAAAAAAATTGGTAACACCTTTTTTGTCCCTTAAGCGACCACCCAAACACAAAACACACAACGAGGGTCGAAAGACATCACACGTCTATCAGTTTAAATATTACATAGATAGTATGCTTTATGCGAGCGCCACCCTCTACGTATATGCGATACGTAGATCGGGTGCGGTGAGGTATAACTCGAACACAGATGTCCCTTTCCTGTGGGTAACTGACTTAAATTTTGTTCAAACGACAGAAAAATTATGTACCTTTAGCAAATCTTTATGGAACTTCATTGTGGAAGGAAGTTTCTGTGTTTGAGTATGGTGCGCCTATATTTGAGTATGTTGTTGTGTATTGTGTCACTGTTTATCATTATAGGGTTTATGTTCTGCCGAATTTTCAATAATTTTGGCGGTTTTGTGATGAATCTTTGTTTCGCTGGGGTGTCAGTTATCTAGTTCTAAATGCAGGTTTAATAAAAAATGCAAGATTTTGGGGAAAGATAAAGTCACGAAAGTAATGGTAGGATTTATGAAATACACTCGGTTCCAAAATAACAAGGTCAGTCACACATAAACTCGAATATCTCCCGAACTACGTATGCTATCCTTATGAAACGAAGACTGTTCAATTGAGAATTTAACTATACAGATATGAAGTAAATTAAAACTTGGGTGTACCTACAATATTATTCTTAAAAAAAAAGTTAGTCATATTTTTCTTAATATTAAAAAAAATATATGATTGTTTTTTTGCTGTTTTTCATTACTTTCTCCATTTTAGTACTTTGTATTGCCTCAAGGCGATTAGGCATGCTGTACACCAAATTTCGGAGCCGGTGCTGAGGAATACCTTCCCATTCCTCCACCAGTGTTAGTTTGAGCTCGGGAAACGTGATTGGGGTTTCAACCTTTCACGCATCGCTGAAGCTCGTCCCAGGCGTGCTCGATGAGGTTTAAGTCAGGGCTTCGCGCTGGCCATTGCATGAGTTCGATACCGACCTCTTCAAAGTAGTCATGTACAATTCTGGCGGACGCGCATTATAGGCCATCTCGGTCCATCTTGGCCATGAAAGGTCCCACATGTTCATTGAGGATCTCTTCCACGTACCTCTCTGCATTTATAGTTTCATTTTCAATGAGTACCCGCTCAGTGCGGGCCTCGGCAGAATTCCCAGCCCAAACTTGTACGGAGCCTCCACCGGAGCTACTTTTTCCTCCACACACGCTTGATAGGAGCGCTCCCTTGGTCTTCTGTACACCAACTGTCTATTATCATGCTTATAAAACATGAATTTTGACTCGTCTGTAAACATTATCCTAAACCAATCGTCCAGTGTCCAGTGTAGGTGCTCGCGCACATAACTTTGTCTTGCAATTCGATGTCCCCGTTACAGTTTGGGGCCATTTGTGGGCCTCAATGGTTTCAAGCTTGCTTCAGCAAGACGTCTCCTCACTGTTTGAGCGCTTAAATTGCCACCTCCAAAGCGAATAAAGTGATTGACCAACTGCAGTCTGAAAACGATTTTGGAGCATTGTAGCCACCAGGTGTCTGACTTCCCTGGCCGTTGTGCATCTTGGCCTGCCATTTCCTGGTCTCCTAAGGTGTGATCCGGTCTCTTGGTAGCGCTGGACTACCTGCTGAACAGTCGACAAAGATACTCCAATGTTTCTTGCTGTTTCACGCTGGCTCCGCCCAAGTTCCAAAAAAGTCAGGATTCTGGTACATTCCTCTAGCTAGCGTGACTGCCATTATTCACCTCACATAATAATAATTATACACGTGGAAGACGTTCACGATATTTCTTTGTGACAGAACAGAAATGGAAAGCAACCATAATGACATGAAACAAAAATTGTTTTCAAAAAATTTTGTTTTTATAAAGAAGTTTTATTCATCAACCAGTTTAAATAATGTTATTAGAAGTGCAACTAAAAAGTCAGTCATATCCTTGTACCGCTTATTGTTGTGCCGTGATCTCTTGTAGTTTCCAAGCTTGAAATTGGCAAAATTGTCTTAAACTTCGAAGACAGAGCCATACACATAAAAGTTGATTGAACTAAAAAGTCTTCATTATGTTTTTCATTTCATTGATCTACCTTTTACAGTCCTAGAGATATTTTATTTTTTGTGACTGATCCGTTATTTTGTAACCGATTGTAGTTATTCAAAACTGATGATCCTTCATAGTTTGTAGTGCCATTCGTTAATATCTCCATGTTACTTCTTTCCTTGAGTGTTTGCTGAAGGTGGACAGAAAAATAATTAGCCTGTACCTAGTGCTGGATTCACTTTTTTAGAGGTCATTTAAATTATTTACGTTTGTGCTGTTATTTCACAGAGGCAGGTAAAACTTTCGTACGGGCATTGTCGCTTATAGGGTCTGTGTCGAGTTGCCAATGCCGCACGTAAACCGCGGCCTACCTGTGCGTAGTGGTAAAACTGGTATTTCCCGAGCTTATTAATTTATTTGTTAATGATGAACCATAAACAGAATAATGTAAAAGAAGCAGAAAGAAGTTTTCTTGTAGCCATTCTGTACAGTTTAAAACCTATTTATGAATTAATGATGCCCAGAAAATGTAGAATAAGTCAGTTCTGTTGTAGAGTTCAAAGAATCCCACAAATGTATGTGAGAGCGCGCAGTTTTAGAATAAACTTAATAATAGCAAAGATGTGGATATAAGTCGTCTGAATATAAGTGACTGTGCAAATGGAAAGGTAAAACTTTCGTGATCGTCGTTAAGGTTCACAATTAGTCTGATGAGCTATTGTAAATAGCTCTTATTGACTACCCCGAAGTTGTACCTTTTAACTAAACACAGTCACAAAATATACTATAGATGTAGCCGTACCGATGTGTAGGCACAGCGAGCGCAATAATGTTGCGATAAAACTAAATTATGCACTTTAAACTCAAGGGCTTTAAGGTCTGTGACCCTAAACACGGGCTTACAGGGTTAATCTACCATTGTGTAATAAAAATTATGAATTAATATTTTGCATAAGTATAATTCAAAATGTACCCACTGTCACCTGTAGGGTTTAGACTTGCAAAAATACACAGTGATGCAGTTTGATTAGGTATTGTTCATAACAAGTATACATGATACCATTGCAAAATCAGAAACAATAAGCCTTCACTTGAAATCTTTAATTACCTAAGTTAACTGATGCATAACTACCTTTGAAATGAATTATATGACACTGTTTTTGAGCAATAAAGAATTTACATACATACATACATAACTCATTATTCATTTAACATTTACCAATCAGACACCCATATATTATTTCGTTAAGAATAAAAAGAGATTAATAAGTGTTATAAATAAAATAGGGAGATTTGTACAGCGATCCAGGTTTAACCTCCAGTCTCCTTTGTGTACTGTTTCAGTAATAAAGTTTTGTAATAAGAGATCATGCCCATACTATGTGACCCTTTTTTTTCCATGTACTACTGGCGGCCTATTCCACTGTAACTACCAGTAGAATATGGCAAGACCCCCCTCCCCCTTCAGTTTTCACATAGTAATTTTTTATTATTATTATAAGATGGGTCAACTCTTGACCTCAATCTTAACCCAGAAAATTCCTATAAAGGCACTGATACTCCCATACACCGACGGAACACAGCAAGCTGTTTGGCGTCGGACTTCGGTAGGAGGGTGATCGCAAACCAGACGGCCCTTTACAGAGCCTACCACACCGCATGAGACCATATGACGACACCTCAGATTCAAAAACAAAAGAAGTGTCGTTGCCTGGGATGGATTACTAGGAGGCAGGTCTCGTTGGTGTTTCCTTAGTCGCCTTTCACGACACCCACGGAAAGAGATGGGGTGGAATTATTCTCAACCGATCACCACACGGTTAAAACAGGGTGTTATCGGTTAATATACAGGGCGTCCCACGGCTATGCCACATGGAGGGAAAGTACCTACCTTTATCATTGTAGATGGGACATTTTACTGAAAGAAGACTTTATTTTAATTTTACAAACAAATTGAACAGCAATCATACATTTTTAAAACATTGCCTGGTTGAACCGGGAATCAAACCCGATACATGAAAAAAAAATCATCCATAGTTTCATCACACCGATCGGAAGGCTTCAACATAAGGATATTTTTCTAAAGGATATTTTTTTGCTAATTAACATAGCATCAGAAATAAAAGGAAGACCATGAATTTTAACATTTAATGTAAAATTATGTTCAGAAAAATGAGAAGCTGACTGATTTTGAGCTATTTGATAAATTAAATTGATTAATTTGGAATTAAAAATGTTAAAATTCATGGTCTTTCTTTTATTTCTGATACTATGTTACTTATGAAAAAATTATCCTTATGATGAAGCCTTCCGATTGGTATGATAAAACTACAGGCTGATTTGTTGACTTGTGTACCGGGTTTGATTCCTGGTTCAACCAGGCAATGTTTTAAAAATGTATGAATGCAGTTTAAATTGTTTTTAAAATTAAAGTGAAGTCTTCTTTGAGTAAAATGTCTCATCTACAATAATTAAGGTACTTTCCCTCCGTGTGGCATAGCCGTGGGACGCACTGTATATGATTGTAAACCATTATTTGCAAACAAAGAGTTAAAAAAAGTTAATTTGGTTATAAGTGTATAGCTCTACAATCATAAGTGAGAAAATATTATCAAGAAAAAAAAACTTGTGTAACATGAACATAAAAAGAAAATTCTTTTTTTCTTTTATTGACAATTATTTTTAATAGAGGATATTGACTATGCAACAAAGAACTAAGGGACCAAGTGTAGTATTTTGAGAAACCCCTCCCCCTGAACGGATCCCATAGTATAAGTACCTACATTCTCTGAGGTTTCAATAATGAATACCATAAACACTATCAACAGGAAATAGAACCATGCAATTTATATTCAATTTGTTTTTTATTTCACTTGATTCAATTTACTATTTGTATTTTTGTGAAACTGGTTTTGATTAAAACCTAAAAAAATATGTATTAAATCAAAAAAGCTTCCAACATTTTCAAAAATAATTTTGGTCCTAAATGTCACATTCCCAAAAGAATGCAAGTGCTGAATTTTTTAATGCAGTAATAATAATCCTGACAACATTCGTTGAAATAAATTAATCTTAAGTATTGGGGGAATAAATGCAAATTTTATATTTACCTTGGTAGAAGTGTCATCAATGTTTGGCTTCTGAGCTTTTTCTGTGACTGAATCTTGATATCCCTCTGTCCCGGGAGGGCAATCAGGGAGGTCCATGTTAATTCACTACACTTGATAGTTTATGGCCAATACACGGTCATAAACTATGTCTCACAAATGTAATGCTTCTTGATCGCAAGCACTTAGATCTTCAGCCTTGCACCCCACAACTGGAAAACAAATTCATACCAAATCAGAACCACATTCTGGGCATGTTTTCAATCCCTTAAATATTGTATTATAAACAAATAGATACTTACAGTCAGTGTGTGTTGTCATACTTACGCACCAAATAGTTGTCTCCGTCTCCCACTTGCACCTCTATGCTACTAGTTTGCACATTCTACTTTTATTTCATAAGTCTGTCCCTTGTTAATACTTTTTAAAGGAAATTTGATCACAATCACTGGGCAGGAGCCCAAAGCTATAATATTGATGAACTTACTAATTCCGCTATCTACATATACCATATCCACATTTTATAGAGTATTGTAGATTTTTAGTAATCTTAATCGCGTAAAATTTACACATCGGAGATTTATAGTACTTGTAATTGTCTCATCATTGTATTTTTTTTCAAATTGTGCAATAAAGTATATTGTATTGTATTGTATTACAGTAAGATGTTATTTTGCAATATTAAATTTGAATTTTTAGGGCTCTTAAGAGCTATTAAGAAATCATCGTTCTTTGATGAGTAATGGAGCAAACTTTTCGTTTCCTACCAATAAGTCAAAGGTAACATACCTTCTTGGGGTGTTTAAATTAGTGTCGAATTTTCTGAATAATAACAAGATCCTCTGACCATTTTTTCTTCTTCTCTAAAGGTTTAATCTTACGGAATTAGAATACATAACAAACTATAATTTGTTACCAGTTTATTACACAAAATTGGGTCAGAGGGTCATGTTGTTAGTTGGTCCATTTTTTTAAAGTTCATGCCGAAATGGGACTGCAAATAGATTTTGGAACCTAACCTCACAATTTTAAATACGAGTTTGGAACTACAGAACTTATCAGTCTTTTTGTTACAAGTTTGCTACGAGGCTGTTTATCTTTTAACACATTCTACAATAGGAAATATATAGAAAAATATTTTTGTACTGACCTTTTGCAAATCGATGTACGATGAAATCACACAAAGAAAGAAATACTGTAGTATGCTATAAACGGTTGTTAGTTAAATTTGTAAAAATAAACGATTACAATATTTTTAACAGTGCAATAGCAATATTTTGCTCAAATTTTATTAAATTGCGAGTGAGACGCCACGAAATCACAGCACAAAATACAACAGCAAATCGACATCCATATTTGTAACTACAACCTGATAAAATTAAGTGAACGAGCCTAAAAAATTTGCAAAATTAAAAGGAGGATAGGAGATACAACAAAATGCATGAGAAAAAGAGAGAGCAAATTAAAGTATGCAACGTCGTCAGATATTGTATTTTGCAGCATTATAAGTTTCTTACGGTTTCGTTGTTGTTTTATTATTCGCCTTGCGGCAGGCAAAGGTAACTCTTACGGTTTCGCCACTGACATAAAGTGTAACTTATTTTTTCTATGTCTATGGGTTTCGAATAAATGCTCCCACAAAAAGAGATTGCGCGCTATGTAGGTACCTTTGAGTATGTTGGTAGGTACCTACTTTTCCTTTTTATCTCTTTCTTAAAAATAAATATCAGGAAAGTTATGGGAAAGTTTAATTTTGTCTATGGATTTTAAAATGAGTCTTTGTAACCAGGCCAAAAAAAAGTAAGGTTTGAAATTTGCCGCCATGACAAAAGTTTTTTTTACTTTTTATCATTGACCTAATATTACTTTTCTAGCTTTTTATTTAATAATAATAATAAATAATAAACGCTTCACACTCAAAGGCCCGCATTAAGGTTTTCCCTGGTGTCGTGGGTCCCTTGGATTGGAACACACAAAGACAGACACAAACACCCATGACCCGAGAACAAACATCTGCTTTTTACACAAATATTTGCCCCGACTGGGAATCGAACCCAGGACCCGCCGATCAAGAGGCAGCGTCACTACCACTTGACCAAACCGGCCGTATTTGTACCAACATGTAAAATATCATGTAAAAATAAAGAAAAAATCTTTATTTTTCCTGATAAAAGAATATTTTAAAAATTCTTATTTATGTATTAACAGCAATCAAGCTAAAGAAAAGAATTGGAACTCCAATACATCATCATAAAATACATTCTAGCGCAATCGAGGCTCAGGCTTAGATCGTTGACTTGAATGCCTGGCGAAACACAAGCCAATTAATGATTCAAAAAATGATTTTTTTTTACTAATACAGACCTACTACCAAGTTATAAGTGCAGACAAAAGCAGATCAGGTTGAACGTTGCATTAACGATGATTAAGTAGGTATATGAAATACATAAGGGTCAAGATAAATTTGGGTAGTCTGATGTCCTGCCGTGTCGTGTCTAAACATTTTATAAAACTAATAAGGATACACTTGTTTCCATAATAATCTTGGCTCGGCAATGCACGACCACAACATATTCTGCCATGACAGGTCTAGCCCTCCACCGACTGTGACGTAAATACATAATGCCAATACACTACACTAATCAATCTGTAGGTTGATTATAATAATTTAAAGTATAAATGTAAACTCTTTATTACCAACTCAGACTAACTAATTTAATACAAAAGAAACATAACTATGTGCCAAGGCGGACTTATCCCTGAAGTGGAGGGGTCTCCACTTCAGGGATAAGTCCGCCTTAGAGATGGTAAGAGCTACAGATGTGGTGTGGGCTACAACGCAGTAAAGTGTGCATTACCTACCATTAATTAATAAATATAAAAGTAATACGTGTAGGTAGAGACCCTAGGTACCTAAATTACAGACCGTATCGAAGAACAACGGTTTCGTCTCGAAAATTCTTCGCAATGAGATTAGCGATCTTAAATTTATTAACGTCGACGGAGAAGAACTTTTGCATAAGTTTAGCGAGGTCGTTCACCGAAAGCGTGGGGTCTGCTAATTATACACAATGATTATTAACTCTTCAGCGCGGGTCGCGGGTCCGTGGTCAGTGAAGCGACAGCAGATTCGCGGACACCATGCGCGCGGGAGGTCGTGCACGCTGCGCCGGCGGCGCCGGCCTACTCCCGCAGCTCCTAACCCTCTGTTTAACGGTCAATATCGTCGCAAGTAACGAGTACGGGGTGCCTATTGAAATCAAACTTTGGGACTCGGGTCGAACTCCTTTAGCGCACATGGTGGACGTCACCAATGGCTTCGGACTAAAAGTGCTTGCTGAACACAACTTTTTAAACGAAAATAACATCGCCTTTTCACCGTACGGTTTGATGGGGATCCTCGTAGCATTATACGAAGGTGTTGATGGCGAAGCCTCCTTCCAGCTCCAGAGGTCCATGGATCTGCCCTGGAGCAGAAATGTGATGAGAGTAGGCTTTAGAGATATTCATCGGACGTTAAAAGTGAGTCATTTTAGTGAATAGCAAACCATGGATTAGTGTTATGTGTATGGCCTACAATTAAGGATTCATTGTTGCAGTTTCAAAAAACATATTCAAGGTTTTGTCTAGGTCCATTAGAATTGTGTTTACTATTCAACTTTGATATTGTGACCTTTGAAGGGGTGTCTTTATAGCAGTTGGCAAACCCCTTCCTTCTTCTTCTCTTATAAATATGTACTTATATAAAAATAATTGCTGTTCTTTAGTTTCGCTAAACCCCAAATGCGGCTAGACCGATTTGGATGATAATTTTTATTGTGTTTTGAATTTAAAAAAATAAAAGTCCACCAGGAAAACTTTTAGGGGAACTAAGTCGCAGGCGGAAAGCTAATCTTTCCATGAAACTGAACAATTTTACGAAAATACTAAATTCTAAAAAACAAATTTGAATATTTTGCGGGAATGTGAAATTCAAATGTAACAAAATTTTGTGGGAAGCTTGGGAAAATATTCAGCTAATAATTGCCTTATTTAGTTTACTGTAAGTGCAAATTGTAAAAAAGTTAGAGGAAAAATAAGCGTTGAAACGGATGTCCAATCAAAGAGCTGTATTTGAGCGTGATCATCAGTTAAAATACAAAGAAAAAATTATAATTTTACTCAAAATCTCGATAAAACATACAACCAAGTATTAAAATCAAAGATAATTTTGGCAATAGCTGCTGAATCAAAGAAAGTATGAAAAAAATTAAAACTGAGAAAAAAAAACACAATTTCGTAGGTGGGGACCAAATATTTCGACTTAATAAATGTATTTTCCTTAAAAAAGTTGTTCAGTTTGCGGGCTAATTCATATCTGGCTGATTCAGGTTTTCCATCTAAATATTACAAAATTGTTTCGTCCACAAACCTTGCTATAGTGGAAAAGGAAGTACGGAGTAAACTATTACAGCTACACAATCGCATAACTTCCCTGTCGATGTCGGCGTATTCCAATAGAATGCTAGAGGCATAAATAGAATATAAATAATTGTGAAACTAGAAAAGTTCAGTTTATGGGTAGAAAATCAATTAGAAAAGTTTTTAGACTTTCTTTCTGTGACAATAAAGAAGAATATACTATACAGAGGTCATAAGTTCATTATCAACAGTTGAATCAAAAAACTCGAGACCTTTGTGTTTGTATTTGATACGGACAGTTAGTAAATTGCGATGACAAACAATGATAATCCGCTCCACTGTTTCATAAATGTTTATAATTATTAAATATATAACCATTAATAAGCGACGATCTTCCGAATGACTAAAGGTGAAGGAAGATAAACAGGATATAAGCTCTGAGGGTTGGCGTTTTCTGATTTTCCGGTAGTTGACTTTTACGACCCACAAGTTTAATAGTACTAGGGTACAAGTCTGCTGTGCGTAATGTAAAAGCGATAATTAAAGATTTAGAACCTCAGTACGCCTTATTTCATTAGGTAAAAAGATATTTCTCATATTAATTAATATTACTTAAGCATCTGTTTATCCTTAATTTATTTTCACAGACTTACTTCGTCCCAGAGGAAGGCTTCCTCGCTGGCTTAGCCTTAAACAACGAGAATGTGACGTTCAACGAAAGTTACAAAAGAATATTACGGTTTTACGGATTTGATTTAGATAACAATGATCAAATTCCAACTCTTCCACCCACGAATGGCACGAATGCCACAATGACTATGCCTGAACCTGCCCTAACAACCACCACTGCACCGACCAGTGCACCTGCCACCCCAGAGATGAGCTCGACTCAAGCAAGAGAGGATCCTACGACAAATCCCAACGCAGAGACTTTAAGTGACGTCGATCTTCGAGGACCGACCACAACTGTGAGCCCATCCTTGGCACCTAACGCAGAGAGCACCACTATGATGACAACTACACAATCTACTGCTCCAAGAAGTACAATGCAAGATACAACCACACCAAGTACTACATTACCTAATACACAAACAAGTCCGACTACAACTTCAGCGATGACTACAGTTACAAGTACTACAACCACAGCACCAACAACCGAAGAGACGACCACTACTTCGACAACTATATTAATGGAAACTGAATCAATAACGCCGCAAACTTCATCAGCTATTACAGTCACCAACGAGCCTACAGTTAATAACGAAGTTGAAGACTCGACATCAGAAATGTCTAGTTCTACGACAACAGATGAGTCTACAACAGATAGTATAAGTACTCAAACAACTGAAAATACAGAAAGCACTACATCCATGTCAGAAATGGAAAGTGAGACGATGGATTCCACAGTAGCATCTAGTCCTTCTACAATAGAAACCCTTGAACGACGAAAAAAATCCATTGTAGATTTCTTATATACGAATCCACCCTACTTCGGGGATGATTATCTCCTGTACAGGTCATACGACGTTCCAGTTATTATTCCAGAACAAGCTACGCCTAATAATTTTGCTGACAATCAAATGTTTTTGGTGAACGGACTTCGCAATGTTCAGGTCAGCATTACTACCTAATTCAGTTATTTTATTTGGATATTATATGATAGTTATTATAATTGCAATGGTATGGGTTTAAAAATCTTCTCGTGTGTCAAGTTAAAACAATAATATTTTTCGAACTTCAACAAAAATCATGAAATGTGAAGCAGTGTTGAATAAACAATTATTAAATTTGTCCACTGTGTACAGTCAGAAAAATTAAAATTCTTTTTATTAGGTAGTTAAGGTCTGTGTTATTTAAAAAATATTTTAAATGTATTAAATTCTTTTAAATGTATGTGAATTCTGTGTAAATTCATTTAAATGTATGTGTGTGGTTTTGTTATTATTTTAATCCTTTCTCAGGTGACCTACATGCACTACGATACAATCCTGGATCACGCATACTTGCCTCATCTGGAAGCGTCCGCTCTTCGGCTTCCGTTAGACAGTGACAGGTACATTTTCTATTGCCCTACGCTAAAACTCACCTGGGTAACTCTAAAATTAAAAAAAAATGTGTCATCCACCACATTCATCCACCAATTTTGATCAATCGCTCATCACATCAGCTTTCAGACAAAAACCGCATCGAAATCAGTTCTTTCGTTTAGGAGCTTCGATGCCACAGACAGACACACAAATACTCACATTAAACTTATGCACCCATCTTTTTTCGTCAGTGGTTAAAAATCAAAAGGGCACCCCTTTTTAAGCGTAGATTAATCCAAAGGAACACTACAGTCCCCTACTAAACGTATATTTCAACTTTATGGTAATATAAAATTATTAAAAAACTCCCGACAGTTATACAAGAGAGTCCATCCATACATTCCTTCAAAAATAGAGTCAAAGACAGGTAGTAACCTGTCCCAACTGTACTAAGCAAATTATATATTATGTGTGTATGATTCATTATATTCGTTTATATGTATTATATATATTAGTACTTATATATATTATTTTTATTTCATTATATTTAAGTATTAATAATATAAGCCCTTCTCTTATTTGGTATTTTCTTACGTTGTGCGCAATTCTCTCTTCCCGTCCCGTAGACTATTTCTCACCGATTAGGTTGGCTGGAAGAGATCTCTTCTAGAGATAAGCTCGCCTTTGTACACTATTTTTAAGTAAATTTTTTTTCCTACCGTGTTTGTGCAATAAAGAATATATATATAAATTAATAGGTACTTTACTTTTACTACAACTACACTTTCTAAAGAAGCGACAGTGCAGAAATTGCTAAAATATTATATAACGAAACCCTTACATTTGCGTGCGTACATCTTTGACAGAACTGCGATCGCAAACAACTCCGCCTAATTTTCCTAAGTCAATTGGAATTTCCTTTCCCAGCATTGAGAAATCCTGGGATATAGTGGTAAAGGCAAGAACCTTAAGTGGCAGTGGGCAGGGCACATTGCTCGTAGGATTGATGGCCGCTGGACCAGAAAAGTCCTCGAGTGGCGACCACGTACCGGAAGGCGCAGCGTAGGAAGGCCTCCCACAAGGTGGACCGACGATGTGGGAGGCGCAGGACCGATCGAGGTGGAGGTCCCTGGGGGAGGCCTATGTCCAGCAGTGGACGTCTTCCGGCTGACATGATAATGATTATGAGTAGTAAAGGCAATTAAATTGTGATACCTACAGGTACTACCTCCTAGTGGTGCTGCCATCGCGAGGCGGCGAGGCGGAGCTCGGTCGGATGCTGGCCCGCATGGCGCGCGAGTCAGATCTATCCGACGTGTGCGCCGCCCTGCGCCCGCGCCACGTCCGCGCCATTGTGCCCAGCTTCACCGTCAAGGGACACGTCACGCTCACCACTGATTTGCAGAAGGTTAGTTTCCTAAAACACTTACAATACAATGCAATATACTTTATTGCACTCCAACACAAATAAGGTACAGTTACATTTACTACACAAAGAGATAGAAGAACAGCTAAGAGGCATTTGAGATGTGGTGCTGGAGAATATAGGAGGTTGGGGCTAAATAAAATACTTAATTATGATATTAATAAAATAATTTTTAATTCTCTGAGACTATGATGCACTACGTCCATTCGTAACAATATAGCTGGTTAAGGATAAGCTTGCCTATGTGTTTTTTATAAGATGTACTTCGGAGAGTGCGCTCAAAGGCTACATGAGCTCATTCCGCCTGCCCCTTTTTTCCATCGGACGTCCAGACGCACTGCGGGTTATCACCCTTATCTTGTCGAGATCCCTCGGATACGTATTGAGCGCTATTCTTCATCTTTTATATTGCACAGGGAGTGGAATTCCCTGCCGGCGCGGCGTCTGTATTTCCGAGTTCATACAACCCAAATATCTTTAAAGTACGAGTGAATAGGCTTCTTCTCGGTGAGCTGGCTACATCCTCGACCACATCTTTGCCCTAAGCTAGATTTGCCTAAGACTCTATTTAATCAACTTAATTTGCAACTTTACATTGTATATAAAAGTATGTAGATACTTTTAGGGAAGATATTAATTTTTGCTTAACATAAATGGTTCAGCAAATCCAACAGAGAAGAATGGAAAGGATAAGTTGAGACGGAGAAAAAAACAAATGAAGAAGTGTTGGAATTAGTGAAGGAAAAGCGAAGTTTGTTATGAACATAGAGAACAAAAGAGAGAAGATGGTCGGGCATTTGATACGATACGAACACTTTATAAAAAACATCATAGAGGGAAAGATTGAAGGAAGGAGAGGTAGGGGTTAGACCTAGTATGAGCTATTTCGTGTAAATAAAAGAGAAGGTTGAGGTCGTGTAGTCGTTTCGTATCGAGAGGTTAGAGGCACAGTATTTACTGTGTTAGAGGTGTGTGGCGTTTACTCCACCAAAAAGAGAGCGGCTCTAGGATCAACAAAAGTTTGCTGCTCCTTGATGGTAGAAATCCTTGCACTATTGTCAATAACAAATGAACATGTAGTGTCAAAACTACATGTTCATTTGGATACAGATTTTTTTGTTAGTTTTGTTTTCGTATGTACAATTAAAATCGTGTCAGCGTCATTAAATTATACCATCGAAGTACCTAATTACACCTCCATTAAATTTTTTGAGATACCCATTCAAAATATCCCTATCGTAGCTTAACTCCTGAGACATGGATTATGAATAGAAGACGACATATAAGTACCCATTGTGAGTACCTTATTATAGTCTGCGTGACAATACATCTCACACAATGCCATGAATAAATAACGATGATTGCATTTTTTGCACAGTTTTAGGCGACCGACGTGTTACACTCTTGTTACACTTCAATTCAGATTGTTTTTTTTTTTAAACATGAATATCGGAGATGTAAACTAAGCGACTTCACTCTTCTTCTATCGTGTCGATGGCAAAATCAATTTTTTTGGGCCCAAAACTTGGCACTTTTACCGCACTGTCGATTGCGGCCATTAGATCTTCCCGGGTGCAGGTGGTAGGGCACGAAGAGCATGAGGTCAGGTGTTCCATGGCTTAAACGGGTTCACCACACTCACACTGGAGGCAGAGCCATCGGTAAACCCCTACCTCTTATCTTAACACTGCCACCATAATTGTGAAGCATGCTTTTAACATTGAAAATAGTTTAAAAATATCTAAGTGATCTACTTAGATTCGTATTCATCATATAAAATCGGCCAAGACCACGCGGACAACGCGCAGTGTAAGCGTTCGTAATCCGTAGTTGAAAAAATAACTTTGGTACTTGATCGACCGTCATGTCAACTTGAAGTTTTGATAGTTTCCCTTTTAATTTCGTAATATACCGTGAATTTTCTCACAATTTTAATAATAACGGTTACCTGGTGAATTTACCTAAAATATCCAGCACGCATTTTCCTTAGTTTACAACGGAACCCTAAAAATGCGTGCTAGAGATTGATAGCCAGGCATGAGTCTGATAAAATTATAAAGTAGAACATGGTAGTGTAGCAAGCATGTTACCAAATAATTTCCATGACAAAATGCTATGCAAATCAACGTGCTAATAAATTCTCCCGCATTTTAAATGCGTGAATTTGGTTGCGGCTACGTTAGCCGAGCGAGCGTTTTAAAAGTATCGGTTAGTTAGCGATACGCGACCGCTTCGTCAGTGAAGTCAAAATGTTGCTGCTGAATTTATTATGCTGAAAGGGTACTCGTTTGTTTCCATTAAAACTTTTAAATCCACTGCTGCTTGATCTATCTCTCTACTATCTACTCTCTACCTACTTGGTTCATGTACTGCGGGGCAGCACAATGTGACTGGTATGATATACTCGTACTTTATGTTCAGTTTGTTAATAAAACTCTCCAAGCTGATTAATAAATGAATGATTCGACATCATCAGCGACAGGATGTGAACAAAATATGAGTTAAGTAAGATGTTGTAATGTGAAAACGCTGTTTTTGTTGCCCGAGTACAAACAAAATATAACACAAACGAACACATCAAATGTGTGGGAACTTTTAAAACAAAACACGATTTGTAATGAGATGAATTCTTAAATTAATTCCGTATAGATAATTAAAGAAACATCGTGGTTAATTGAGTATCAAACATTAGTAGAATTGTAAGTCGGTATAGATGTCACCGGAACATTGTCAAACACATATTGTAATTTGACTTAGTCAGATTATAAACTCTCATAGAAAAATTTCTTTGTGATTTGCCCCATTTTTTTTACATTTACGCTAACCCAACCGAACCTTAAAAAGCCTAGCCTATTAACATAACTTAATCCTAATTTCATAGAGGCGGCCTTTAAGTTTCGTAAAGTTATTATTTTACTAGGCAAATTGTAATATCGCGGGGCGCTAAAATTTCACTAGTGGGATTGTAATATTCGGTTTTTTTTTAATTTTCCGGTGACATAGATGCGAGAGTGACCTCAAAACTTATTTTATGTAAGTACTTAATCACAAAATTTTGTCATTTTATCGAACATGTTTTGTGAAACCGTTCATTATCATTTTAAGAGCCATATCGCGTCGAAACTACTACGTTGATGGCATTCAATTACTAAACAATGTGTCCCAATCTCAACTACCGGGCGGCGGCGGTAGCTGGATGTTACCATGGATTCACAGTTTAGTAACTGTCTTGAATCAAGTTTTGTGAAATGGACTCGATCATTCAAGTCGAGATTAGAATAGTAGCACATTACGTAAGGTTGAATATCAATAGAACTTAACGTTTTAAATGAATATCTACAAGAAGGGTCTTCACAAGGCGCATCGCCCGCTAACCATATTAACTAATAATGTTAAAAAATAAGATTTTTACCATTATTACATTATTAGTTAAAAATATATGGTTTGAGCTACGGATATAATAACATATTTCCTCAAGTTGACTTATTAAATACTTTTAAGCCTAAGAGAAAATGAAGGTAGGTAACAAGGGTACCTACGGACAGAGTTAACATTTTCTTGAAATGATTGACTAAGATTTGTCCAGCTTGTCGCGTCTGTATGAAACTGCCACTGGTTTCCCACAGCTGGGCATACGCGACGTGTTCGAGCCGAGACAGCGCGACTTCAGTCCGATGACCAGCCAGCCCGGGGTGTACGTCCGCAGCATCGAGCAGGCGGTCTCCGTGGCCATCCGCAAGTACCGCTCCACCGACCAGGCCAACGCTAGTCGTGAGTCTACTTCCTTAGTAATTACTATAGGTACAGTCAAGAGCAGGTCATGCTTTACACTACCAGATTAAGCTGAGCTCTGATTTATACTGCGCGCCATACAATGCAGGGCCGGTACAAAGTGTCAAGCTTGACGTGCTCTTGAGTGTACATTCACCTAGATGTTTAAATTCACACCTGCAGGCAGAGCTTTGATATTATACCTGGGTTACAATTAAATTACTTAGTTAATCCTTAATAATACACAGGGTATAAAAAACCTCCTAGCTATACCTACTTATTCAAAATCCTGAACCAGTACCTATTACTTACAGAACACTTTTTTTTTCAGTATGATTTTTTTTTCCTAAACGTAGACACCACTCGGGTGCACTCCCCAAGCGCTACCCGCACCCCTCGCGTGCCTGGTGTAGGAGTAATATCTACGTTTAGGCAATAAATGAACTTATGAAAAAATATATAAAAAAAATATTAAAAAAAAAAAATTTTTTTCAAATGTTTTCATTGAGTGATACTGGTTCATGATTTTGAATATAGCTAGGAGGTTATTTATCACCTTGTATTATAAACAAGCTTTCCGCCGGGAAAATTATGTAGCCTATGTTCATCAGGGATAATGTAGGATGAAAGAATTATTCAAATCGGTCCAGTAGCTTCGGAGCCTATTCAATGCAAACAAACAAACAATCAAATATTTCCTCTTTATAATATTAGTGTAGATGTTTGTTACGCTTTCACACCTAAAATACTGAACCGATTTTGATGAGTATAGAGATAGATTAGACCTTGAGGAATGACATAGGCTACGTTTTATCCCACTGCTGGGCACGATATAACCTTTAGTCCACGCGGGCGGAAAGCTAGTAATATAAACGCTACACACAATTAAATTAGTTAATCCTTACTCATATTATAAACTAGCTAACCTAACCTAACCTAACTTCGTTCAAGTGGAAATTCGGGAAAATTATGTAGCCTATGTTCATCAGGGATAATGTAGCATTCTAACTATTTCAAACGGTGAAAGAATTTTTTTAAATCGGTCCAGTAGTTTCGGAGCCTATTCACAAACAAACAAACAATCAAATCTTTCCTCTTTATAATATTAGTGTAGATGTTTGTTTGTTTGTTACGCATTCACGCCTAAACTACTGAACCGATTTTGATGAGTATAGAGATAGATTTAGACCTTGAGGAATGACATAGGCTACGTTTTATCCCACTGCTGGGCACGATATAACCTGTAGTCCACGCGGGCGGAAAGCTAGTAATATAAACGCTACGCACTCAAAGGCCCACACTAAGGTTTTCCCTTGTGCCGTGGGTCCCTTGGAACATACAAAAAGACAGAAACGAACACTCTTGGCCCGAGAACAAAGATCTGTGAAACTTTAAGGTGTGATCCTCCCCGTTAAACTCAACAACTTTACTCAAATTCTCAAAAAAAAATTCGGCTTCTCACACCAAAGGCGAATCAGCTAAGTAGTCGCTCAATAGTGGAGAGGTGATTTTTTTTGTTTTCATATTTCGACGTATGTTTCTTGGGTAAAGTTACTCCAATTCCGTGGGGAGAACTACCCCCTTACTATTTTAAAGTCACTCCATATACTTATGTAGTAGGCGTTAGGTATACTGGCAAATGTTATAAAGCAAAACAAAGTAACTTTACAGCCTTTTATAAAAACTTCGCAATGCGAGCGGTCTAACTTCGTTATCTTGGTTTCCAATTCCAATGGCAATTTGGGACAGTTCTTTCTTAGTGCTCGACTCCGTTACCGATAGGTACGTTTATGCCAAATAGGCTTCTAGACCCAGTGGTTTTGTATCATTTTTCTCTTAAAACCTCGAAAACTTAGACCCCAGGACTAATATTAGTCCGTAAGGTAGACAAAGCAGATTTAAATGAAACCATTTATCTTATTATTGACCCTGGACTTTACCGAAGTTAATCACAAAGTAACGCTCAAACATACTAAATGCGTAGTATTCAGTGATTATATCATCTTTGGTATCATATCCATTGTTCGCTAAGCGGCTTTTAAGCGAGGCGGCGAGGCTTGAGCCCTTCGGTTCCGGTATGCTCCAGTTAATTAGGTAGTTGAAGAGGTTCACAGGTGTACGGTCACAGGGCAGGGGCGCGGGCGGTGCCGGGGCGGAGCCCCCGTCTGCCGCAGCACCGGGGTCGCAACTCACGTCACGCGCCGTCGCCCAACGCCGGAACATCCTTGGGTGACATTGATGCGCTCGGAAAATTTACAAAATTGATTTTCCACAATTAATTCAATTGACCACCGTGAAGGCCGCAATATCCAAATACCTACGGTTTAAATTAATGCCCACACATTAACGTTAGCCAACTCAAGATGCGGAGACAAAACTTTTAAGATAACAAAAAGCGATAAAAAAATAAACACAGCCTCCCGAGTTTAGAATGGTAATTAGGCGCGAATTACACACAAGAAGTCCCCGGTGCCCTCGTTTTACGGCGCAGGATTGAGATAATCGTTGCCAAAAGAGTGCAGTGGAGGTGTGAAGTGGCGAGAGCGGCCGCGGCCATTGTCTCAGGGCGGCGCGGCCGGCGGCGTGGCGCAACACGGCGACACGCGCGTTTGCCTCCATTGATGCGCGCCCCGCGCACTCTCTGCACTAGGTACGCTAACCACAATTAGGGAAATCGCAGCATCAACATTACTGCGACCTGAATGCCTAATCGCGGTATGAAAATGATCAGATACATCTTTTCAATTACATAAATGAGCGTAACTGAAAAAATTACGGCATGATTGTTTCCTGCTGCAGGACTTTAGTTGTTCGTTTTTTCGATTCACGTTAATCTTGATAAGCACGCTGGTGGTATTTGCACAAGGACGACCATGATGATGAAATGTAATGGTGATTGCTGACAAACAATTGACTTTCGGTTTCAATTTGTAATTTTCATTTTATCCTCTCACTGTTTCGTCACATTGCGCTCATACCAGCCTCAGCCCTCTCCGTCCCTCCTTTAAAATTACTGTCACGACGTAAATTGCTTTCA
This sequence comes from Aproaerema taeniolella, assembly GCA_949987775.1. Lineage (NCBI taxonomy): Eukaryota > Metazoa > Arthropoda > Insecta > Lepidoptera > Gelechiidae > Aproaerema > Aproaerema taeniolella. The sequence continues at coordinate 15,478,331 of OX465248.1, forward strand.
ATCAACATTGTTTTCCGTAGCAAGTTAATAGAAAATGTTCTAGAGATGTACCCATTTGGGGCCTGATTTTTGAAACAATAGAATTCCAATTCACATACGAATTGACAAGATTTGTATGAGATTCCCATGCGAATCTTGTCAATTCGTATGCGAATTGGAATTCTATCGTTTCAAAAATATGGGCCCTGCACTACGGAAGCCGGCGCTAAATAATTGCGAGCGAGATATACGCAAGTCATATTTAACACGAGAAATGTCTAAAACAACAGAGTAACGGCTAATTCTGATTTTAATATATGTGGTAGGACCACTACCAGTATCGTATATCAAAGTTTCCAGCTTCGAAAGACCTGGAGATGTATTTTTGAAACAATAGAATTCCAATTCGCATACGAATTGACAAGATTTGTATGGGATTTTCATGCGAATCTTGTCAATTCGTATGCGAATTGGAATTCTATTGTTTCAAAAATTAGGCCCCTGTGCTAACTTTGCAGCACTCGAATAACCGCGAAATTTTCGCACTTTTTTTAGTATTCTCAATATAAATCCTAAGTGTTTAAAAATTATACGTTTTTAAAGTAGGTACTTAGAACAAAATTTCGAGAACCAGCTCTGTACTAACCGAGAAAGTACATACAATTTTTTTTTCATGAAAAAAGCTGATAAGACCAGGGCACATATTTTTGAAACGATAGAATTCCAATTCGCATACGAATTGACAAGATTCGCATGAGAATCTCATACAAATTTTGGCAATTCGTATGCGAATTGGGATTCTATTGTTTCAAAAATCAGGCCCCAGGTGGCTGCTAAATCTCAAACGAAATTTTTGCAAAAAAAATGCAAAAATTTCGCGGTTTCCCTAGTAATTTACCTGAAATCTCAGGTAATTAGCACAGGTCTTTCGAAGCTGCAAACTTGGATATATGATACTGGTAGTGGTCCTAACAACATATAAAAAAATCAGAACTAGCCGTTTGTTTGTTGATTTAATATTCGATATGACTGGTGGTGTAGTAAGGGCAATGTTAAGGCCAACCTGTGATTCAGTGATAAATACGCTGTCTCTCCATCGATGGCTCCAAGGTTCGATTCCCAGCCGGAGAAAACTATATTGTAAAAAGCAGATGTTCACTCTCGAGGCTTGGATGTTTGTCAGACAAGAACATGCAAACCCTAATTCGATATTAGTTTCGTGTCCCAAGGGACTCATGACATACACAACCTATTTGTTTGGCTAACCTTCTTTTTTATTTTATTGTAGATTTAAAAAAAGACTTACTTACTTGTTTATTTTTTTTACAGGATACATATCGACAAGAAATCCGGTATCATTTTCAGCAACTTACCCGTTCCTATACTTCGTAATGGACTCCAATATTCACGTGTCACTGATGGCCGGCAAATTGGTAGACCCACTCAACTCCAGAATATTATAGTTTTTTTCCGTACAAGTTCGTTTTATTTATTTCTACCTTTTCTTCTCACAAGCGTATGGTTTCCTCGTTTCCAAGATACTACCAGATTGATTCGAACGTCTGGCTGAATGGATGCCAGAATAGCGAGATAAACCCGAGAAACGGTTGGCGCGACTATGACAACATTTCCCACAACAGAAAAAAAAGTGGAGAGACCTTCGCCCGGTTTAACTTCACTTCTCCTTTTGCAAGACGCAATTCTTCTGGAGCGCCAGACGTCTGACTCTCTAGCATCAGACATCTTGAACTGGAGCCATGTATTACTAACAGCCGCCTCTTGCGCTCCTGCTCTAAAGCGCCACTCCTGTGCACTACTAAAATAAAACCGGCCAAGTGCGAGTCGGACTCGAGCACGAAGGGTTCCGTCCCATTATCTATTAAAACCGGCAAAAAAATCACGTTTGCTGTATGGGAGCCCCCTTAAATTTTTATTTTATTCTGTGTTTTAGTATGTTGTTATAGCAGCAACAAAAATACATAATGTGTGAAAATTTCAACTGTCTGTCACGGTTCATGCCTGGTGACCATTATCTATAAAAACGAGCAAAAAAATCACGTTTTTTGTATAGGAGCCCCCTTAAAATAAATCTTATTTTATTGTTTTTTAGTATTGGTTGTTATAGCAGCAACACAAATACCCTTTATACTTTAAGTCTTATTACCAGAATGTCCAGTCCGGTCATTAAGTCTATTTCCTTGAACGTCCATTTCCCTGAACGGCCACTTCGCTGAACATCCACTTCCCTGAACGTCCACTTCCTGGAAAGTCCACTTTTTTGAACGTCCCTTCCCCGCTTTCTTTTAATGTTTTAAGATCTTTCCAGTCTAGGTACATACAAGGAAAAATTAATATATCTCAAATATTATGTAAAAAATTTTTTATTCTTTATTAACTAATAATAAATAATAATAACAAAATATAACTATTGAAGGAAAGACACATTTTTTTCATTAGCATTGAGTATTTTAAGGTCGCCTTTATAGCTCAACCTGAGTCGGTGTATCTCTTCATTTTGTTCCGAAACAATTTCAAAAATTCTTATACATATTTTAATTTCGTTAAGTGATTCTTCTCTATCACTAACTCTGTAATATACAGTAATATACGTTCAAAGTGGACGTTTCAGGAAGTGGACGTTCAAGGAAGTGGACATTCAGGGAAGTGTGGAACGTTCAGGGATGTGTGGACATTCAGGGAAGTGGACATTCGAGGAATAGGCGTTTAAGGAAGTTGACCAGACTGGACATTCCGGTAATAAGACAAAGTGCCTAAAGAAAAATACATCTGAGGAAATTTCAACTGTTTATCTATAACGGTTCATTATAGTTAATCTATATCTCTCATACAGCCTGGTGACAGTTGCCCTCAGGGTGCGGAACCCTAAAAAACGGAAAGCAGACTAGGTTCTCCTGGGAGATTGCAATTTGCCCCATTAGCATAACCAAGGTGCCTTGCACAGAGTGATTAAATGGAATCTGACCTCGTGTCCTAAATCATATGAAGTTAAGTGTTAAGCGAGTTATCCCATGAACGTTATTTTAAAACTTCCTGCAAGTGGGGTGGTATTTCCAAAAAAAGAGGCTATGCTTTTTTTAATTTTTATTTATACAATTACACTTCTCACTTAGCCCTCTTGGATTTGATCTTCCTTAGGTAAAACTCCAGCTCTTTACCCTCAAGTACGTAGCCATCGGCGCGGCCGCACTGACCGGGTCGACTCGCCACGCACGCTGTAACAATACAAACTACTTAGAAAAAGTACATCAATTGTGGTATACATGGAAATCGTTCCAAGTAATCAGAGTAACTATGACAAGTAAGATCATTTCGCTACTAGACTGTTCCCAAAACGGTCCTAGTCTTATTGCAGCTTCAAAACTTCTCGATTTCATCACAATATTTTTAGCAATTTTGGATTCTTAATAATGTACTTTCAAAAAAAATCCTCATTCTGAATGACACAAAAATATGAAAACAAGAGATACACATACCTCAATGGGTCAAAATTTTGAAAAAGTATTCAAATACAGTAATTAACTGACCTAGCAATCGTCCAGTATGGAATTGTTCTTCCAAAGCAGCCTCCACTTTGGAAAGGCGCTGCCTCGTCAAGTACTTCTTAGCGGTTTTCTTACTGCGTTTCTTGTTGATAATGGCTTCCTCAGCTTCAGTCTAAAAGAAGTAGAAAACTTAAGTATTGTTGCACAAAAGGTTACTTTAAAACTAGAAAAGAGGCAATCAGATCCCCTGAAAGGTATTACAATCATTGCTTGTGCATCATATGACACGCATAATTATCATCATAAAAAGATAAAGACATCTCTCACCTACAAAAAGTATCATTGACTATGTATTTTAATTTCGTCACTGTATTGATAATAATGCCTACAAAATGAAAGACACTTCCACCTACCTAGCTTGCAACTAATTGCCAATTTTCATCTGAAATTCCTCTCCACTTTAAGTCTTATTACCAGAAGAGAAATTAGTGAAAAGTTTAGGGGGTGATTCTACTCATGAAACTGAACAACTTTCCCGAAGAAAAAAAAAATTGACTTCTCATACTTACTAAGGCTATATCAGCTGATCATTTAAATTCTAAGACAAAAAAAATTCATTTTTACATTTCGACCTATATTCCTTGGGGAAGGGAAAGTTGTTCAGTTTGACAGGCTGTTTGTTATTCTTTTGAATAACAACTTCCATTCTGGACTGGAAGTCAAAGAATATGTGCCAGTCTTAGAATGTGCCAGCTACCTACCTACTCTTCCTAGGTTTACAGTAAAAGTCTAAGAGGAATTCAAGGGTTTTGCTGTATAATGGGCGAAAGGCTGACCACCTCTCACCTTTATGCAACTTGTTCCATCTGATAACCCTTAAAATTCATATCAAACTCTGCATATAGTGGTTCTAGAACCACTGATGCTCAGCCTACCCCGTTAGGGATTATGGGCGTGAGCGTATGTATGTATTGCTATCCTCAATTATTGCTAATTGTTAAATAGGTAGAAAAAAATTAAATCAAAATATACTCACTAGTTTAGCACCCTTCTTTCTGCCCAGGGGTAAGAGATAATGAGACTCGTACCATTGCCTGAAAGGAGTGGCATCCACCACCACAATTGCATTCTTTACTAATGTCTTAGTACGGACCAACTCATTGTTGGACGCATTATATACCACATCAATGATTCGGCTCTTGCGGGTGGCACCTGGAATAATGAATAGGTTAACATTAGAAATTTTATTATAAGATAACGTGTTCAGTATCGGTCTTCCTGTTTTTTACTTATTATACACTAGTAAAGTAATAACTAGGGTCGGCGTGTCGGAAAAGGGAACACTTAAAAAATTTTTAAAAATTATTTTTTGTATGGCTGCCCCTTTTGCGACACTCTAACCATAACTAGAAATGGAGATTATTATGTAAATGTATTGCAGTAATAATATCTTACATTCTGAGCCCCATGAAAAGTTTCCAGTGTCAAGGCGCAGGGCACGGTATTTGGTGTTGCCACCACGAGAGCGCACCAGGTGAATGCGCGGTGAGCCAAGCTGAAAAATTTGTTACATTTCATCAAGACTAAGTCCTATCTTCTACTATATAAAAAAAAGTCGGGTTTTCCTTCCTGACGCTATAACTCCAGAACGCACGAACCAATTTCCACGGTTTTGCATTCATTGGAAAGGTCTCGGGCTCCGTGAGGTTTATAGGATACTTTTTACTTTTAAAAAAATTAGGACGTGGGCGGAAAGCTAGTTTTTATTAAAAATTATGATTTAAGGGACCATCAAACATGACTCTCTGACCCGAATTTTAGTAAAGCCCTATGTTATAGCAACAGAACGACAATGCATAACCTACAATCTAGTAAGTAAATAGGTTAGGTTGTGGGTGGACTATGAAAAAGAGGTTATGTTAGTATCATACCTTGGTGTTGGCAGCCGGGCGACCCAACTCATATTTCCTCTTCTTACGGATGGGGGCACGTTTTCCGCCGGTAGCTCGCCGCTTATGCCAGTGGTCACGACTGATACCTGAATACAACGTTTAACATCGTGAGCACAAGTACACTTTGCACTATTTCATTCAACTATCAACACCATAATTTGAAGTTTCTATACAACACACACCAAAAATATGTATGGAAACATAATCTCCGGCTCAACCAAAGTTATGGGATCTTTTGGATTTAACAGTTTAACATAGCGAGGCAAAGATATGAATGGATTTTTACGAAATAAAGAAAATTACTCACCCATCTTGGCTGGGTCGCAAAGGGAAAGATTGGTTTGACGTACCGAACTACTATACCTCTACACGTCTGTAGTCTTTGGATTGCAGTCTATGCACACGACAAACTGCTTTCAGACCGGTTTTTTAGTACACTCCGATATTATATTGCAAAGTCGGAATAAACTATATTTTCTTCGAAAGTTCTTATAATATATTGTAATTAACAGATAGTCTTTCGAAGACATTAAATTTATTCTTATGAATCAAAACTGAAAGGACCGCGCAGTTAGGGCGCCCTTTTAAACAAGAAAAGTTCACTTATGCTTTATTATTGCTTAACAACAAAGTAAAACATAATTAAGCTCATAAAATCACTGAATTGCTGTACTTTCTATTTAACTTAATTAAAATAATGAAAAATTCCACGCACAACAAACGCGTTTTTCCAGCAGGAAAACAATTGAAACATTGAAAAAAAGACAGGCGCTGACAGTGTTCTAAAATTTGAAATCCCATAAAAAAAGATATTGATATATCTTCAAAACCACAAGGAATAATTTATTTTCATACTAGAATAATAGATTATAAAAATTATTACTTTTATTTACAAAAAATAATAAAAAATGCAAAAAATAACAAAGAGTACCTCGACATTTTTTTAGGAACCCCAACCGGATATAAAAAACCGGTATCTACAACTTTTTTAGCACAACACTAAGGCCATAGACAAAATACTACTTTATTTTTTCTAAAATCTCAATCTTGTTTACGAATATAGTTTAGTGAGTCAGAAATTTAAAAAAATATTTTCCTGACTTGAGTCTTATCCAAAATCCGCCACTCAGAAAAACTTATCACTCGTTAAAAAACAGAGAAATAAATACTACCTTTCAGGTTTGAATCTTAAAAAGTGTTTTTAACCCCCGACGCAAAAAGAGGGGTGTTATAAGTTTGACCGCTATGTGTGTGTGTCTGTGTGTCTGTGTGTCTGTCTGTGGCACCGTAGCTCTCAAACGGGTGAACCGATTTGGATGCGGTTTTTTTTATTTACAAGCAGGGTTTTTGGCGATGGTTCTTAGATACGTTTTATCAAAATCGGTTCAGCCGTTTCAAGGTCATCAGCTCTTTTGTTAGCTGCGGTAGGGTTCTTAGACTCTTAATGTGTATTTACTTTACTTTCAAACATACATGTGACCTAAAACTTGAAATACTCATGTATGCTTAATAACTATGCAGGGTTATGGAACTTTTGGTCTGATGCTGCAGCCAAGATATCCAGAACACTAGCACACTCTTAAAAAAATAATAGCAGATATGTCGTGTTTGGACTCGTTTTGTTCAGTATTTGATTCTGCATACAATGCAATGGTGGAAACACGGTGAGCTGATGCTGCGGCCAGGATATCCAGAACACTAGTACATCCTTGAAAAAATAATAGCAGATATGTCGTGTTTGGACTCGTTTTGATCAGTATTTGATTCTGCATACAATGCAATGGTGGCAACACCGTGAGCTGATGCTGCGGCCAGGATATCCAGCACACTAGTACACTCTTAATTATTTTGAAAATAAGTTAAAAATTTTGAAATAAAAATTAAATTAAAAATTTAAAAAACCCCCCCCGCAAAAAAGTAAAGCGGACATTCAAAAAGTAAAAAATAATACCTTTCGTTGAGCCATCAAATTCATTTCAGAAATACCTATATATATATTTTAATTATCGAAATCGATGGATGGCACGATAGGGTTTGCTCATTAAAATGGCGCTATAATGTCGCGTCGGGGTACCGCTTTAGTGAATCAGACCCTTCATTTGATTGACTATTCATTGATTCACTAAAGCGGTACCCCGACGCGACATTATAGCGCCATTTTAATGAGCAAACCCTATCGTGCCATCCATCGATTTCGATAATTAAAATATATATATAGGTATTTCTGAAATGAATTTGATGGCTCAACGAAAGGTATTATTTTTTACTTTTTGAATGTCCGCTTTACTTTTTTGCGGGGGGGGGTTTTTTAATTAGTTATTTTTATTAGGCAGTTTGGTCAAAAAAGATTTTGGTCGGGTCGCAGTTGTAAACAATTCAACTAGTGTCATATTCATATATCATCTGTGGTGCGATGCACAGTGTTGCCAACTTGGTGCTTTCGGCACTAGATCTAGTGCTTTTTTTCATGTATTAGTGCCTAAAATTCGATTTTAGTTCCTAGTGCCCAATCTAGTGCTTTTTAAGAATGTAGTGTTAAATACAATCGGTATCTAATAAAATTACTTGTATATTCATTTATTTTTAAAAATGCGCATGAGTGTGTATGGGTGCCCGATTTCTACAATTTTCATAAACAAATATTGGAATGTGGTGTGAGCATGATAGCTTTATGTGATTAAAGTTAAGAGTAACAAAGGGAAACCCCTAAACCAACGCAGCTTTTATACTTTTGTCTCCGTCAAACTAATAAGTTTTAAAAAGAGAGAGAAGAATGAATATTGCAGGGCGGGGTGGGCAGAATATTCGTGACAATATCGGGTTGATAACTGAATTATAAAAATTACACCAATCGAAACCGGGCCCATCAACTTCACAATCTAGTGTTACAGCCACTGCAATCAACTCGGACAGCAGCCATGAGACTCGGAATCAGATTTCATTGAATATTTTTTTTCTTAATATAAAAAAGTTTTTTTTTTACATTTAGCGCCCTTTTTGACACTAAATACACAAACTAGTGCTTTATCGCTGTTGGTTTAGTGCCTTTTCGAAAATTGGGTTGGCAACACTGGCGATGCAAGCAAACCGCGTTCCGCTCGGTCCGCTCTGCCTGCAAAAATCGGCGTTGATTCGTTTTCGTTAACTTGGATTGGGATTTGCTTAAATTTTGGTTTTTCAATGTTAATTAACGTGTTCTGATTAATATGTCGACAGATTTTTATATAAGATATTACGTTGGCCACAAGGGCAAGTTTGGACATGAGTTTCTGGAGTTCGAATTTCGACCGGACGGCAAATTACGCTACGCTAACAACTCGAACTACAAAAATGATACAATGATTCGAAAAGAAGCCTATGTGCATCCTTGTGTGATGGAAGAATTAAAAAGAATCATCATGGACTCTGAGATCATGCATGAAGATGACCGCTTATGGCCCCAACCGGACAGAGTTGGTCGACAGGTTGGTATTTTTTCTCTTGAAATTTTTACAAGTACTATTTGCTTCAACATCTCTGACCGCTATTTCAAGTTGAATTAGCAGATTTTTGACATCATGTTCATGGCAGGACAGTAATTAATGGGTCACAGAGATTATGAGTCGTCGGCGTGTCGGAAAAGGGGCAGCTCAAGTTTGTATGGCTGCCTTTTTTGCGACACTAAGCCAAATTTTATATACAGGCGGCCCTAAAAGTTTCAAATATTTATAATTTACTAGTGAAATTATAATATGAGTACCTACCTTTATTCTGATTTGTTTTAAATTGAAGTGCATTGTTGCTTTTTACAAATTTCATTTTCACATGAAGCAAGAAAAAAGACTTCCCTTTTAACTTCAGTCTTGGCAAATGGGGTGACATGAACTTGGTGAGTTTCAACGCCTCCAAAACGCAAGCGTGCCTGTTCTCCATTTAACTTGACTCCTATTTTCCGGAGTGCATCTGTATTTGTAACCGATGAACTGGAACTCCTCTGCATGAAGTTATCTGCCAACCTTAACTTCGGCACCTCCATTGAGTCTAAGGCTCAAACTGCAGCCAAAAAGCTGGGCATCCTTAACAAGGTTAAGCGATACTTCACGCCAGATCAACTCCTTACCCTTTGTAAGGCACAGGTCCGATCGTGCATGGAGTATTGTAGCCACCTTTGGGATGGTTCGGCTAAATAACAACTAGCTGCACTGGACTCGGTGGATCGCTGAGCCGGGAGGCTCATTGGTGCTAAACAGCTGGTTAAGAATAAGCTCCAAAGCCTAGCTCATAGACACAAAGTAGCTTGCCTATGTGTTTTTTATAAAATGTACTTCAGGGAGTGTGCTCAGGAGCTGCATGAGCTCATTCCGCCTGCCCCTTTCGTCCATCGGACGTCCAGGTGCACTCCGGGGTATCACCCTTATCTTGTAGAGATCCCTCGGATACGTACTGAGAGCTTTTTTTCATCTTTTGTATTGCGCACTGCCAAGGAGTGGAATTCTCTGCCGGCGTCTGTATTTCCGAGATCGTATAACCTGAATATCTTTAAAGTACAAGTGAATAGGCTTTTTCTGGGTGAGCTCGCTACATCCTCGACCGCATCTTTGCCCTGAGCTAGATTGTGGTCAAGAGCGAACCCATTCTTAATTTAAAAAAAAAATGCTATAATGTTTTATTTATTTACAGGAATTAGAGATAGTTATCGGAGAAGAACACATCTCATTTACAACATCTAAAACAGGATCTTTGGTAGATGTGAACCAATCCCGTGATCCGGAAGGTCTTCGCATCTTCTACTACCTCGTTCAGGACCTCAAGTGTCTTGTGTTCTCCCTCATTGGACTTCACTTTAAGATTAAACCTATATAAGTTAATGTGTACATTTAAGTAAAATAAAGACTTTGGTTTTAACATTTCTATATCCTGTTTTGCCGTCAGAATGTATGATTGAGCATTTGAAGACCTTGGATTTTCAGATCACCACAATATTCACCCAAAACCTATGATAGTTGCATTAGTTTCAATGTTTTACCAATTGATTTTCGATAAGAAAAACACTACATATAATCATGAAGTTGTTTGGGAAATATTTATTAAAGTGGTATCAGGGCTGTTACAATTCTACCAGTACCAGTATCACAAAGTCATGGCTGAGTTTGTGGCGCCCCAAATTCATTTCCAGATAAATGTAACATTTTGAAGCCTGTTTTTCTAAGTTGAATGGGGCTGACTTTATAGTAGCGTTTTAAGGTGATCCTTTTTAGAGGTGATCCTCCCCATAAAACTATATTCTCAAGTAACCAAAATTCCCCAAAAACCTTCCCTTACAAAGGCAAATAAGCTGATCCCACAAGAGAAGCAAAATATGTTATTGTTCAGTTTAATGGGCTGATTCATAATATCAGTAAGGTCAACCGGGGTAATTGTGTATATATGGGGCTAATGCATCTTTTTGAATTATATCAAAAGTGTTTCCATCTGCAACAACTATTGCCATCTAGTTTGTGTATTTGGTATTAGATACTTACGAACAAATAAAACAGATGGCGCTATAGAGCAACATATTCAAGATTTCGGCCATTTTAAAATTATGCGTGTCAACGACTAAACCACATTTTATAAGGCACGTAACAAAATCTATAAAAAATTTAGTAAATTGTTAATATCACGTCTTTAATTTATAATAGTTGTAAGCATGGGTTGTATAAACGCATGCAAAGTGAGTGACATATTTTTAAGGAATTATTGTATGGCAATTTTCAAGGTTAGGTTAATGCGTGTAGGCGGCGCATTTACCCCAAAGAAGAGATCATCAACCCTTTTTTTTTGTTATTGGCAATCAGCCGAGAGGCCATTTGTGCCATTTTCAAGTACAGGTACCATCTAATAAGCAACAGACGGCAGAATATAAAGAGAAAGATAAATAAAAAACTAAAAAAACAAAATTTGATTACATATTTATAATTTAATGTTATTACCGTGGATAAATGAGGCAAGAGTATAAAAAGAGAAAGAATTATCAAAACACAGAAGAAGGGAAATTGAAGTGGGAAGAGAAATTTGGAAACGAATGAGATGAGAAAAAAAAACAGAATGATTATATAAAGGACAGACAAAAAAAATATGGTTTGAATCTCCATATTCTCCATCATCAAGGCCACATTCACACAATGATGAATCTCGGACACGGATCTTGTGCAGGTGAACAGGGGAACAACAGTGCCCAAGTCTCATTCGAATAATAGTTGACGTGATTGATTTCTATGAATATTTTTCTTTAAGGGAGTATAGAGTATAAATATTTTTTTTTACACTTTGGCACCGTAACTTAAAACGAGCGCCATTTAAATTTAAGTATGTTTTTTTTCAGATACAGAGCTAAATAAGATGGTGATACTGAGATATATGGACGTAGACAAACAGACTCGCAATCAGCTTCCATATGCACGTACATCCGTTTGATAGAGCTACTATATCATGCACATACAGACTGACAGACAAACATTAGTGTTAAACTTATAACACACCTTTTTTGTGCGTCGGGGGTTAAAAATGTTTTCAACATCTGGATTTTATACAGGGGCAAATGCGTCTATAAAAGTGAACGCATTTTCCCCATTCCCATTCAGTTCTTTCTCTTTGACTTACTGTCTGTCTTTTTCCCTGATGAGTAACATACTATTATGCGTATTTTTCATGTGAAATAAATCATGTTGTTGTTAGTGCGCCATTCTGGCCCGTTAAATAATTAAATAACAAAGACGCATTTTCCCCATGAGGTGCAAGCAAATGCGTGTAAAAGTCCATGTTTTTTTAAATTTTCGAAATTTTTTATTCGGTGCTTTGATTAAGAATTCACTTCCACAGTTTTGTACATTAACAGTGTTAACAGCCTTACACATTTAAATATACGATAAATTCCTTAGTAAGCTCGTAAAAAATTGTGAAATTCATGAGATCAAAAATGTAACGCAATTGCCCCGGTTGACCTTATAATATGTATGATATAGGTGACTTTAAATTACTTTGTGAAACTTTAGGAGGTTAATCTAGTGTCCACAACTTTGGCAGCGCCACCATCACCAATTTTGAAAGGGATTTATCGTATCTAATAGTTATGTATTTTTCAATATATGTAAAATTGCTGAGAAATTGCCAGGATAGGTGGGTTTCCGAGACAAATTATAAAGTTTGAGGCGCTGCCGGAATGACGTCAGTTCAGCAGCGCCACAGCTGAAACCCTAGTAATAGTAAATATCGAAGATCTGTCTAGATAGTCATTTACTCACTGGAATTTACAGTCTAGGGCAGGGTTTCTCAAAGTGGGGTTCGCCATTCGGCGGTAGGGGCAAGAATTTACGTGAGCGGCTTGACGACTGGTGGGCCAAAATTACTCCTAAAATTGACACAATTTGCGACAAGAAATAAGCCCACCCATCACAAATTCTTTTGACACTGGATTTCTTACCTTTTATTGAAACAAAAATCTTATTTTCTTCAACAGTCAACTTGATTATTTTCTATAGAGGGGGGGGGGGGGATTTAATTGGTTAGTTAGTCATCTGGAAAATTTAACAGGGGTTCGTAGAGCCAAGTTTGAGAAACCCTGGTCTAGGGGAAAGTGGTAATGAATGGAAAAAGTAAGTATTTTCAGAGATATTCAAAAAAGTTTCGGGCTCTGCTGGAATGACGTCAGCCTTAACAATTAACACATTTCCTCCATAGTGCCTGATAAATAATTCATAGCAAAAAAAAAAAAGTTGCGGTTGCCAGTTTGGCCGCCGTTAAGTATGCGTTCCTTTTTAACTTTCATTTATTTCGTTTCTGGTTAAGTGTCGATGCTCTTACAATTATTCATGAAAGTATGGGAATAGGTCTTTCGATTGGAGTTGACCTAGCGTTCCAATACCTCTTTGTAACTTCTTTGTAAGGTTGGAGTCGGAGTATCTGCTGTCAAAAAACGAGCTTCTAAAAAGCTGTTGTTTAGAAAACGTGTTGCTGGGCTGACGTCATCCCAGCAGCGCCCCAAACTTTTTTGAATATCTAAAAATACTTACTTTTTCCATCTATTACCACTTTCCCCTAGACCTGGGTTTCTCAAACTTGGCTCTACGAACCCCTGTTTTTTCTGAAACCTCGTGTGTGGTATCAAATGAAAGGGCGGTCCTAAAAATATACCGCATTATTACCTTTTAGCCGGTTTTGTTTAAAAAAAACAAAAATAATTTTCAAAACATATCAAGTTTGGGGACCTACAGATACGATATGGCTAATTTTTTTTTCGTAAAATATACCTCAAATGATAGGTAATATTCTCATACTTATACAACCTCTAGAAAGCAATTTTGAAAATAATATCATTTAGTTTTTTTTTTTCATTATGACGAAATGAGATAGTTCTACTTAACTATCTATTTTAGGGGATTTATGGAATTGTACTGCAGATACGGTACATTATTAATCATAAAACGATACGTAGTATCCACGTCCATATTTCCAACTGAGGATACCTCATTAACCCTTTTACTGCATTTTTCCATCAGTTGGTATAGTTTGTTTAGTGTTTAAACAAACTGCACCTACTTAAAAAATGGCTAAAAATTGAATGGGATGTTTTTTCCCGTTGCTTTTATCGTATATTTACTATATAATTGCTTTTTAAAATTATTTTTATATGTTTTTTCTTCTTTTTCATATTTCTTCCTCTCTGTCTTCCATATACTTATTGCTGCAAATAAAAAGCAATGTGCATAAATGAATTCACATATCTACGAAAAACGGGTAAAATGAGAAAATTATAGCGCACCTCGTGTTATGGCAATCACCGTGGCAAATTTTGCAAGCTGGGGGGCTACCATCTAAGCGAAGTTGACGCTGGGTGAACGAATGGAACGTTGACGATTGCTTCTTTATAAGGAGACCTTCATTAATGATATGAACCAAATACAGCAATGTACATCATTCCATTCGTTCAATCAGCATCAACTTCGCTTAGGTGGTAGCGCCCCCCTGGGGTGCAAGGGAGGTTGTTTTTTTTGCACGAGCATCGGTTGGTTTCGCAACCAATTTGGCATCCACACCTATCCAGCTCCTTAACTGCTTCCCATATCCAGTTAAATTCAGTCCAATTAGGCTCTAACGATTGGTCAGGTCTTCTCTTTCATCCCCACTGCTC